>VNKC01002713.1:0-150291 GCA_008042775.1 Drosophila pectinifera
TAATATCTTCATTTCTTATATTTTTTATTATTTTTTAAATATTTTCTTTTTAATTAATAACGAAAAAACATCGAAAAACAATGCCACAGCTTATTTCAACCAGGTACATACTTCAACGAAAAGGTTATGCTCAAAGACTAAAAATGTATTTTTTGAATATTGGGTATGTCCGCCTTTGTTGTCAACAACCATTTTAAGCCTTTTTGGCATGGAATCGACCAACTTTTGGGTGACATCTGGGGTAATTTTGGACCACTCCTCGATCAATGCCGCTTTAGGGTCAGTTTTGTTGGATATTTTCCGTTTGCGGACGTTTGCATCCAAAATAGCCCACAAATTTTCTGTAACATTAATGTTGGCTGACTGAGCATTCGTCTGCATAACGTGCGGACAATTATAGTAAAGCCAGGCTTGTACAATGCCGGGCTTATGTTTTCGGTCATTGTCCTAATGGTATCGGAAATCTTCACGAATGCCCACATTCTTCGCGCTTTCGATCATATTTGGCTTCAAAATCTCGAGGTAGTGAGTTGTATCCAACGTAGTTTTAAAAAACTTTGTGTTTCCAACTCCTGCAGCCGACATACAGGCCTCACCATAACGCTTCCCCCCACCGAGGTTTACTGTCGATTTTAAATTTTTAGTGTGCAGCCTAGTATTTGGATATCATCACACATAGGATGATCCCTCTGAGCCAAAATGGTGATATATTATCAATATTCACGCATCCGCAAATTTGAAAGTATTCCAAAAAGAAGAATCCTTTCCCAAGTGCTCTTTAGCGATATTCAACCGGCTCTTAATGTTTTTGGCGCTAATGAATGGTTTCTTTCGACCTATTCTGCCATTATAGTCATGCTCCCAGAGCACACGTCGAATTGTTTCGGGGAGCCAAAGACTTACCCAACTCGGTCTCTACCTCATTAGCATCTTTTGGTGCCGATAAGTTAGGGTTTTTCCGAATTTTCCGGACGATACAGTGCTCGTCTGTTGGATTAAAGATTTTGTTGGGAGCCGTTTTTCCTTTGTCGTGCATCTTATTCTCGCGGAAAAAACGGTATATGATACTATGGACAGTGGAATCACTCAGAGCAACCATTTCGGCAATTTTCCTGCGCGAATGTCAATTTTTTAAGTGTTTTAATCCAAGTTCTTGTTGCTCTATTGTCGTCCGTGGTCCCATTTTCCTAAACGAATTTTTTACGCACTAAATTCCAAATAAACTTTCCAAAAATTAACTTGATCAAACTCTGAATATACTGACTAAAGCACAGAAAAAAAAACAAAAGCTACTTTCCAAAAATACAGGACATTAAACGACCTCAAAGTATTTGGTTGAAATAAGCTGTGGCATTGATTTTCGTTGCTTTTTCGTTATTAATTAAAAAAAAAATATTTAAAAAAAAATAAAAAATATATAAAATGAAGAACTTATAATATTAAACCTTAACAAAGCATCGTGCGTTTAAATTATTTTGATTTTCCATTTGGTTCAACTTTTACAGGCGTTTGAAGTTTTCGATAGGTGCTGGTTGAAATAAGCTGTGAGCCACTGTATATTGGAGTATTAATATACTGTAAAATAAGAGAGTACTGGAAAATATCCATATAAGAAGTGACTTCTAAGATGCAGGAATTAATTATGAACTGTGGAAATGCATAGTTCCTATTATAGGAAATTTAACCATAAAGATTTAGCTTTATCTTACTTTGAAACATATACATTGGAGTACTAATATACTGTAAAATAAGAGAGTATTGGAAAATATCCATATAAGAAGTGGCTTCTAAGATGCAGGAATTAATTATGAACTGCGGCAAACATAGTTTCTATTATAAGAAATTTTAACCAGAAAGATTTTGCTTTTTCTTACTTTGAATCATATATATATGAAGTACTAATATACTCTAAAATAAGTGCATAAATTCGTAAGCCATTTGAAATATATAATACAATTTTATAATTTCAGTCCTCATTTCCGGTAGAATTATCTAATAATAATAGTTTCAACTTAAAGCTTCTTTTATTACATTTTACATTACATTTTCTTTATTTTTAAAGGCTTTTCTCGCAGTGCACCAAAGGCTTTTGTTACCTTAACCCCTTGCTTGTCCGACAGTGTTCATAATGTGTGTAAGATATAATTTCCCCTGCGATCTAATACCGTTTATTGTGGCTTTTAAGGCACTTTCTCGGCCCCGTTCTGCGCCGCGATCATTAATCAATTCTTCCCTGGGCGTGGCTGGTAAATATTTTGACCAATATTTGTACCAGTTTTATGGTTTTGTTTCTCCTCGTTCGGGGCTGTGTTTTTGTAGTTTCTGAATTTTTAATTTGCTGTAAATAGAGCGTGTGATTGGCCCCGCCGCCGTCGACTCGTCGGACTTGGCTTCAACTTGATTTTTTCTCCGGTTTATGTATCTCAAAAAAACATTCTTAATGCCTTTTGATTGATTGATTTCGCATTTTATTGGTAAGAATCGAAAGAATCGAGTATTTTGTTAGTGAAATCAATCCGTGAGCTAGAATATTCGGTTACAGAAATCTGTAATTGTTTGATTGACAGATTGAATTGGCTTCTCATTGGCAAAAGTCGAATTGACAAAGTCGAAGCGGAATTTCAAGTTATTTTTAGCTGTCATTGTCTTAAATGAGTCATAATTGGGGAGGGAATGGATGGGACACGGATCACAGTTCACAGTAAAGCTGAAGTTACTAAGAATTTATACAAATATAAAGCACTATTTGTGGAGTATAATTTATGGTGAAGCTTGAACATGATTGCCTGAGAAAATACAATTGTTGTAGTCGTTGTCAGGCCTTCAAGGGTAAATGCTTATTTTCGAAATACCATTTACTCATTTACTAGTTTAATAATCATCTCGAAATACTAGCTGTAACTAGTTACATTACCTACTTGATTAATGGAGCAGACTCAAGCGATCGGCGAGCACTTGAAATGACACTGAGACGAAGCCAACCCAAGCCCAGCCCAGGCCCCAGATTAACCTCAGATTATGGGCAGACATGAGCAGCGACTGGGCTGGGAAGATGAAGAACTAATAGCTCGACTAACTGGCAACCTCAAGTGGTAATACCCGGTTACCCAATGGCAGTATCAGGTGTGTGTCTGAGCGATGACAAAACCAATGTAAGCCTCCACGCTCCCCCTGGCCACTTGGGCAATTTGCCACGCTCTTTAGAGTGTATCAAATTCGAAGCAAATCCAGCTACAAATTGCCGTCGAAAACGTGATCGAGTTGACATTGAAATGTTGTTTTGTTGGCAAACAGACACGAAAAACTTAATACATAGACTGCGCCACACATATCGCCCTGTGGAATCGACTATTCTCTATAATGAACTAAACCCAATTGGACTGTCGGGCCTGTTTTAGTGAAAAGAGCGGGGCACTTCAATTGATAATGAAAACACAATTAAGAGTTCAACTGATTTAACCCCGACGAAATTGAAAGGCCCCAACAAGAACTGGCGTCTCACTCTAAGTCGAGCACAGTTCTTAGACATTTACATTTATATATAAGTGGCTTATTTTTTACCATACAAGATGACATAAGCCTCGCAAGTATCTGGCACTTATTGTTCTTGACCTGGCTTGTAAATCGCTTAACCGACAGGTTAATAAATCAAAGCACATTCCCGACCCAACTCCGTTATGATCGGTTCTGTGCTCTCAAGATTGCAAACAAGAAATGGCAGAACATTTTACAAGTATAAGATGCCTATCAGAACTGTAAATCATTTGTTTTTGGGTCCTACACTCATGACAAGACGAACATAACACGACACGATAATGCCCAGAAATATAACTTGAACATTGGGAAGCTTAATTCCTATGAGACTCGGATCAGTGATACTTCCAAGTTAAAATAAAGGTGTGCCTAGACTTAATGGCCTCTGATTGATGATTGAGCCCTAAAAATTATTAATTACAGACACATTTTTCACTGCTTCTGTGTATAAGCATCCCATCAATTTCCTGCCTGAACTTTCGCTAGAAACTCTGCCCAACGATCGGAACTTTATAATTAGAACCTTCCTAAGAAGCCACCGCTTACAGTGTTTACGACGTCTTGGCCATGGCTCTTGAGATTGAAACGTCTCTTAATTGCATGTTAATTGCTCTAGCCAACAGAGAAGAGAAGAACTTGCAGATACAGCGGCGGCAGATACAGATACAGATACAGTGGCAGAGAGGCCCAGAAGGAGACCCAGTCCCAGGGGACTGATCTGCTTTCTCGGCAGTTTCTGTACACTGGACTGCGGGCTCTGGCCAAAACAGTTGCACTCATTTGTTGGCCCAGTCTGCCGGCCAACCCGCTCTTCTTCTCGGGCTCCCCAGCTGCCGGGTTCTCGAGTGCAAGTCTCTGCCTCTCAGTCTCCCTGCCTCTCTGCCTTTTGAGACAAAGACAAGTTTTTCAAGTTTTCCGACGGGGGCACATGAAGTCATTCAAGTGGAAGCAACGAACTGGACGGTAGTCGTGGTCAGGCGAAAGGCTTGTGGTCCCCGGTCTCTAGTCTTGAGTCTCGGTCTTGGGTCTCTTGTCTCTGGTCGCTGGTCTCTCCTACTCCGAGCTGTCATTCGCACTTGAAGATCAAGTGATATATGTCCGGCTGTCTCTGGGCAGCAAGACAAAGTAGAGCCAGCGTTGGACAGTCGTATATTTACATGGTATCAGGCAAAGTCTATGGGGAGCCAATAAGTTTCGATTAGATAAGAATCGGGGTACTTGACGCAGTCTCCCCTTCCCTAAGAGGTGTCGTTCCGATGGTGTAAGTGAGCAGGTTATAGAACACTTCACTCCATAAGCATTGGGAAACTGTGAAGTGCTCTGAATGCTCAAGAAAATGGCCAGAACTTAAACACTGATCTTAAGTGATTCACAAAGAGGGTTCCTGGGTTAGTCATATCTGCCTAAGAAAGTTGGTTTGAAGGACCTGCTGACTTGGTTTAAAATTATAAACTTTATAAACTTTTTACTTCAAGAGAAGTAGTTAATAGAACTCATTGCTAACCCAGGGAGCTGAGGCGTCTCTAAAGTCTCAAATGACTTGCTCCGCCGATAAAGTCTATATATAACCCGGATTGCGGTGTAAATAGTTGGGCCTGCCCCTTTATCGCCCCGTCATGGGCTTGTGTGTTTTGTGCGGCTTGGATAGATATGGCCTAAACCCCCTGACAGCGACAAAAGCGAAGCACTGACCCAATTCAAAACTGAAATGAATATTCCTCGGGCTCGTAAACGGGCCATTGTGCCGGTGCTGGCGTTGTACGGATTCACAGCCAGGTGTTAATTAAATTTATTTAAACCGACTTGAGCTAAATCTACGATTTCAATGCCCCGATATGGGCCAACTGAAGCGTGCCCAAATAGATAATGTGCCCTTTAGGGAGGGGTTCCCGACTACTCAAGCGGGAAGCCCAAAAACCAGAAATCTAACCACAACAGAGATTGGTTCGGTCGGGAAGTGGTGGCTAAGTGTATTTGCCAAAAGCATTTTTGGCCATTTTTATCAAAAAACCTGTCACTTGCAGCGCACTATGCCAAATGGCCTCCCCATTACTTTTGGACATAATTAAGCCATCAAACCGAAAGCCCGGCCATTTGCGTTGACAGTGGCTTGTCGCTGTGTCGGCCAACAGTGCTCGGAGCCAGCTCTGCACACAAAACTAATTAATTAAAATAAACTACTCAACATGTTGACAATATCTGTTTTGGCATTATGGTACAGCGCTTTTGGGATGATGAGTTGAAGGCATGGTGTCTTAATGGAGTGATTTAAACGGAGTTAGGCGATAAAGGCCATCATTACCCAAGAAGAATGGTTATAAGGCTATTCCTTAAATTGCAAGAATGTGAAATAAAATCGGATTAAATCCAGTGTTATATGAAAGCGTTAAGAGCAGAACAGAGCCATCATTACCCAAGAAAAATTGTTATAAGGCTATTCCTTAAATTGCAAGAATGTAAAATAAAGTTGGATTAAATAAGTAAGTGTTATATTAAAGCGTTAAGAACAGAACAGAGCATTTAAACGGAGTTAGGCGATAAAGGCCATCATTACCCAAGAAGAATGGTTATAAGGCTATTCCTTAAATTGCAAGAATGTGAAATAAAATCGGATTAAATCAGTAAGTGTTATATTAAAACGTTAAGAACGGAACTATATCAGATTTGGCATATATAAGAAAAGTTTATGGCCAAAACCAACCCCTCGACTCCAAGACAACCAATAATAATGGTTTCCAACTGGAAAACAAAACCCAAAAGAGCCATGGAAACCCCAAAACTTCACCCTGGACAGCCAGTTAGTACCAATATCCCGAACAATGCAGTACTCCTGGCTGCCACAGGAGCGGAGGGAGCCCGTTGTCCGGGAAAGACCTCCGCTGGTCATCTCCAGCAGGCGGTTCCAACGCATCCGGGCACATGCCACCCAGGCGGCCAAGCAGGAGCAGCTGCATCTGCAGCAGCTGCGCCACGAGGCAGACGAGAAGCTGCGCATTGGCGGCGAGGAGCTGCTCAAGAAGTTCGCTGGCCGCAATCTGTGCATCAGCCGGGAGGAGGAGTGCGCCCGGGAGCTGCGGCAGCTACAGGAGCAGCACCTGGAGGCCAAGCGGCTGGCGGAGGAGGAGACCCAGGCGTCGCGCCAGGAGCACCAGAAGACCCGGCGAGAGCGCATAGAGGCAGCCCAGCAGCTGCTGGAGCAACTGCGTCCCGGTCCCCGGGAACTGCAGTGCGCCCGGCTGCAGAGTGAGGTTCTAAGGAGCGTCAACGCACAGCGCCAGGTGCAGGCGGAGTTCGCCAAGGCCAATCAGCGGCAGGAGGAGCTGGACAGGCAGGTGTACCAGGAGCAGGTGCTTCGCGGCTTTGAGGAGGCCCAAAAGCGTCACAAGGAGCAGTGCCAGCAGCTGGGCGAGCACAAGAAGGAGCTGCTGCAGGCCATTGCCGAGAGGGAGCGGGAACGGCAGGTAGAATCACTATATCTTTATATATATATATGGATTTGTAGTGCCTAGTATAGGCTTGACTTTATGGTTAATCTTTAGGGGCATCTTTGTCTTGTTATTTATCCTTCCTAAATATTTGTAAATTAATTTCCAGACCACCAAGGCCGAGGAGTTGGAGCAGGCTCGCCTGGAAAGGGAGCGCAATGAGCGCCAGTTGAAGGAGCAGCGGGAAAAGGACAAGGAACAGCAGGCCTCCAGGCAGCGGCAGAAGAGGGAGGAGGCCCTGGCCTCCTTGGCCATGGCCGAGCAGCGTCGACTGCGCCTCCAGATGCTGGAGGAGGTGGAGGAGGTGCAGTGCGAGGTCCACAACCGGGCCAAGGGACACCTGGAGAAGCTCAAGCGGGACAGGGCCAAGGAGCGGGTGCAGCAGCGCATTCAGCGGAACGAGAAGCTGGCCCAGGAGCTGGCCCCTCGCCTCCACTACAGCGCCCGAGAGGACGAGGAGCGTCACAAGCGTCAGCTGGAGGAGATGCGCAAGGTCCATAGTGCCGAGCAGGCCAAGAAGAGGGTAGACCAGGAGCGGGCCAAAAACGAAAGACTGGCTGTCCAGAAAGAGGAGGAGGAGCTGGCCAGGAAGAGCAGGCGGAGGGAGGAGGAAGAGCGTCGCGAGGCAGTAGAGCTGCGCCTCCGCAACGATCTCACCAATGTCCAGTTCAAGCGGCAGCAGCGGCAGGAGCAACTGCAGCGCATGAAGGACCTCCGCAAGGAGCTCGACGAGCAGGTGAAGAAACGGATCGAGGAGGAAACCCGGCCGGACACCAACTACAACCGGGAGGCCCAGTTGGAGGAGCTGCGCGAGGATGCCTTCTTCTTCGACTACGCCCGTCAGCTGATGGACGAGGCCACCGCCAAGGGGTGTCCCCTGAAGCCATTTGTGCGGGCTGTGGGTCAGTACAAGAACGATAATCGCATAGGTGCAGGGATCCGGGTTCCGCCTCATATGGTCACCCGCCTGCCCATGGGCCGGCGAACTGAGGGAGATAGCCAGGCGGAGGGCAAGGCCAAGCCCTTGGCGGAGCTGGAGCCCAATGCGGAGAAGCTGAGCCAGGAGGAGCAGCTCCAGCGGCAGAAGATCGCAGAGAACCTCAAGAAGATCGAGGACTTGGTGAGGCAGGAGAACAAGCCCAAGAAGCAGTCAAAAGGTGTCAACTTGGAGGAGTAAAGTTGAACTTATTGATGAACAATATTTCTAAATTTTAGTAATAATATATTTAATACTCTGCCTTGTCAACTTCGAAACCTTCAACATTAAAGAAACCTCAAAACAAAACTGTTGAAACCGAAGCCAGCTGACTTGAGTTCGTTTGCGGTTAAGTTTGGCTGTAACTTGAAGGCGAAGTATCTGTAAGCTATCCATTACAATGGCAGCTCAAAAGTGTTCTTCAAATGTATTGAATTGCCATTAAAAATACGAAACTCAATTCGCTGACGATCGATTTCCAATGGCATTACTCATGGGGTTTCAGTTACTTAAATAGGACACCCTTAAGAAACCCTGTCATGAAATATCCATATTGGTAGGAGGCTTTGATTTTAATTAAAAAATAAGTATAAAATATATAACTCTCAAATATCTAACCCAAAGGAAACTGATTATCAGGGATGCATCCATCAAGGAGAACCTTTTATTCAGGAGTTTTATAGGCTAAGAATGTATCTACAGAAGTTGTGGCTTATCAAAGGGTAAAACTAGTTCAGATAAATAGAATACCCTTAAGAAACCCTGGATTATTGACAGTACGTCATGAAATATTCATATTGGTAGCAGACTTTGATTTTAATAAAAAAAATAGGTATAAAATATATAACTCTCAAATCTCAAACACAAAGGGATCTGAATATCAGGGATGCATCCATCCAGGAAGAATGTATCTTCAGAAGTTTTAGCTTATCAAAGGGTGGAATTAGTTCAGATAAACCATTTATTATTAATCAATTTTTCTACATATATTTTGGGAAGTGAGTTTAATATAAACATTATTTAAGAACTGCTAAAGGCAAGAGCCAATTTAATCAGGTTTTCAAAACTAGAACCCTCATCCATAACGATTAAATGGGGTTTCTTGGTCATGGAAACTGTCACAATGGAAACTTACAGCCCTAAGCGGAAATAGAGCCCCTAAATGATTATGGCCATCCCTCCAAAAGGCATTGAGTAGGAGAGTGAATTATCTGTATTGACTTGTCGCCCAAATGGGGTTTCAGGGGTTCCAGGGGTTCAGTGTGTGCGCCTCTTCGGCTTCTATTTGCCTTCTAAGCAAAGGCCTGGCCATGAATGAGGGGTATTTGTGGCTGTGTTTGGGTACCTTTTGTGTATTTGCCCGACGCTTTAAAGTTTTTATCTTTTCTGTTTTGGCCGGGCTGGTGATGTCGTCGTGAACTTGTTGATTTTAGATACAAACTCGACTCGTTGTCGCTGTCGCCGTTGTCAGCGCGCTGTAGTTGTTTTATTTGCGCAACCAAACGAGAAACGAGAAACACAATTCAGAAAATTGTCAAAAAAGTAATACCAACGAACCCCTCCGACTTGAAGGTTAATGTAGCCTCTTCCAGGCCTCGTGCATTTTGTGTTTGATTGCAAATAAAGGCCAAAACGAAACTTTGGCTAAAAGGAAGTGAGACTGGGGCGGGCTTCGGTTTCAGTCGCCAGACATTTATGAAATATTGTGTCCACACTAAGCGTTCTCGGAATTGATGTTTGAATTATGAATTTTAGACTGACACAGGTAGAGCTTTAGCTACAGCTCCTTTGTTCTTCCCTCCGGTTGCCAATTAACTAAAGGATCTGCGGGCTTAGAAAACTGGTTATGAGATCATATCGTGTTTGCGGCTAATTATGTTAAATGATTTGGCAAATAATATGGGGTCTGTCTAATGGAGCAGAGCACTTCCTAGCAATTTTACAACTTAATAAGTAGGCTATTAAGGTGCTTATGATTGTAATCCCTAGAGATCGTATTGCTTGAATACCTGTCCCATCCTTAGTTGTCTGAAGACTTTGACACATTTGGCATGATCTAATCCAAGTGTAAATTTACCTTCAGCCTCGGCTCGAGCATATTTACTTACAAAAGTGTTAACCAATGTAGAGTCACAGCGGCGTTTATCAAAAAGGCAACTTACCTGAAAGCAAAAAATATTTAAAATTAGTTTCAGCGTAGAATAGATTTTTGTAAGCATTACTTATAAGATTAGACCATATATAAATAGACCTGATCTCATTATATGTCCATTATGTGGAAGCATCTCCCATAAAACAAATCCTCTTCATAAAAATAAACTTCCAGAGATTCGGTTTCGTGTTCTGTTCTTACAGGGCAATTTGCTCTTTACACATGTACACGATTCCCCAAACATTTTAATAGCTCATTAAAACAGAAGCAACAAAATAAAAAACAACGACAGTTCCGTGAAATTAAAGTAGCACACAGAATCATTAAAAGGCAAACACACATGTGACATCAAAAGCCCGTGTGTCCCAACCTCTTGCGGCACCACCACCACATCGATGTTGGAGTCGAACTCGTGGCCACACAAATTTGTATCTAGCGCGAGTCGATTGGAACTAATTGCTTTGACATTCTACCAGATAACCCTTAGACAGCCACCCCTTTGTTCACACTTGAGCTGCCAATTTGGGGTTTGCAAAGCACTTGACTGCAATTAAGTGTAAGTGCGACTGACGTTACTGCCCGCCCAGTGTCACTTGAGATTTTACTTGGCTTCTCTTTGCAGTGCCTGGGAATTTACGAGGCGCCAGATCATGTAATTATATAGACCCAACCACATGTGCTGCTTGGCGTAGGAAATACTCTTGATATATATGCAGCAGTGGTGCCCAAAGCTCTGGCTAGCTAGTATGCATAGCATAGTATGCACACAACGCACCAGTGCAGCTAAATCTAGCCTTTTTGGAGTGATATATAAAGTAAGGAGTGGAAAACAAGAACTATACTATATAGAACTTAATTTTAATATTACTCTTGATATATTAAATACAGCAGTGGTGCCCAAAGCTCTGGCTAGCTAGTATGCACAGAATGTACACATTGCACCAGTGAGGCTAAATCTAGCCTTTTTCAGAGTGAGATATAAAGTAAGAAGTGGAAAACAAGAACTATACTAGATTGAATTTTGTTTTAATATTACTCTTGATATATATACAGCAGTGGTGCCCGAAGCTCTGGCTAGCTAGTCAGCAGGCGTATAGTATGCACAGATGGTACACAGTGCACCAGTGCGTCTAAATCTAGTCCTTTTCTGAGTGTGATATTAAGTAGGGAGAGAAAAACAAAAACAATACTAGATGGAACTTTGTTTTAATATTAAATGGTGTAAATTTTCAACATAAAATAATTTAGATAGATAATGTCATGAATTGTTATTTATAAATACTATAATATTTCCACTGTTCCTTTCGTTTTCTGCCCATTAAAATAAGTTTATTTATGTATTGGCACATTTCCATAGCATTACATGCAAGTGTCACTGGTGTCACTGTCAGCTAGATAATGCAGGAACCTTCGGAATAACAATAAATAGAATAACAACAATCGAAGAAACGTGGTCAGGGCGAGACACGAAGCTCACTATGCTGGATTTCAGAGCGATGTAATAAACCAAATCGTAATAATACTGGAAATTAAGCCTGATAAATGAAACCACGAATAATAATAATAACAAACTTAGCCAGGCGGGATCGGCGAGTCTTCCGCTTTGTAATTAATCAATTTCAGCCTCGCAATGCATACAAAATAAATCGCGCGCATTGTGTGAGAAATCAGCAGCCGTACGTTCGCTCTGGGCTCTTATAATAAAAATGTTAAAATTTACGAGACAAAGGCGAAACATTGACGGCGGCAACATGTATCCGCCGACCCGTCGTCGTCCGTGGATCGGATCGGCACAAGAGCTCAACATCCGCAGTGCAGGGAAACTTTGCAGTTGAAGTTCCTGCGCTCATGCATTGTGCCTTATGTATTAGCCAACTTGGCTGGACTTTCGTTAAATGTTTCCCAATATTATGAAAGTAGCAGCCCCTGCCCTGGTGGGGCAGGAGCGGAAAGTGCTGCCAGGAAAGCCGGGCTGGGAAATGTCAGGCACTGTGGTATAGTTGGGGGACTTATTTAAATGAAATGCTTTAAATATTGAATTATGAATGTTGGTTTTATTGCTTTTAAGACCTTAATAAACCCTATTTTTTGTATGTTTTTAAATGGTATTTCTTGGGACTTATTTGAATTTTTATTTACCTCGCTTACCCCTCATTATTATTAAGTAAACAAAAACTAATTTCCCTTAATTTTAAGGGGATCGATTTTTCATTCTGTGTAATAGGATATTATTTATAAGAGAAGTATTTTAAATATATTTCTAGTTGTATATTATTTATACCTTCAGGGATAGTAATAATGTTCCCTGGTTTTCTGCAGTTATTTTTTAAGAAATACTCTAGTATCAACAAGATCAGTATATATTCTATATAAAATTAGATATTGATAGAACTTTTTGTGATTGGTTTTGTAGAAGTTAAGAATACTCTGAACTCCATCTCCCACTTGGGTTACTTGCCCACTGTACCCGTACTGGGCCCAACAGTTTTCCTACTTAGCCATGGCCTATAATTTATGTTTTCGGCTGCATTTAACCGCCAGGCAGACGCTGGACTGACGAGCATTTGGTAGTCGTGCCGTTTGGGCCTGGAAATTTGACTGCGGCCCGAGTACTTCCTTGGCCCGTATCGCCCATTGAGCATCGCAACGCATAAATCAAACTTTGGTCTCGGCGCAGAGGTTTTCCTCTGGCCAGAGATTGGCCAGTTGCTGGGTATTCAGAAACTCTTGGCCATATCGAGTGGCCAGGCCAGCTTCTTGGAAGTCCAGAACGAGGCGAGTTGGCCGACAAATTTATTGCCTTTTAATGCTGCTAGCTTCTCTCCTGGCGATGACATTGTATAGCGGTAAAAGTTGATAAATTAATTCGCAGCGATGTTGCAACAACGTTGTTGCAACGTTGCAGGTTCGCGGTGACTCAGAGGAGTCCTAAAAAAAGGGTTCCACAACAAACTTCAAGAAATGTCAAAATATCAGCAGGGATTGTGAAAGCCACACATGGGGTTTAAGGTTTTTAGTAAAAATAACAAACTCCGGAATATTTATTTGGCATTTTCGGTGCAACAAAGAAATTTCCTTCTCAGAAATCTTCAGATCCATCAAGACCCCAGGCGAAACCCCAGGTAATCCTCTTGGGGGTTTCAGGTGTCAGATCAATTTCCTTGATTGCCAAATCTTTGTGATAATCAGTAACGAGAAAAATTAAAAGAGAGTTGAACAAACTTTTCTTGTTCCGCCCTTTTATTGTTGCTTCTGCTACTCTCGGCGATGAATCTTCTAATTAAATGAAATGTTTAGTCATTAGGCCGTAATTTCACTTTGGCGAGGTGAAAGTCATAAGAAAGACGGCCAGAGGAGAGGCTGAAAGTAAAGACACTAAATCATCTGAGCGGCAATTAAAAAGAGTGAGAAAAAAAACACTTAATAAATTACCGGTAATTCGACACGCCCACTTTACAAAGTAAAAAAGCAGCTAAGGTTTGGCGAAAAGAGGAAACAATAAGTGAATGAATGACAAAACACTCGAACCGCATATTCATTTGCCAGAAATTAGTCAGCCAAACACTCGCGGCTTTAACGACAGCAACGAGTTTTATGTAAATGCGGAAAAAGTTGTGAATTTCCATTCGAGTGCTCTTTATATTTATTGATTTGTCGGAGCCCCGCTGCCCACGCTCTTTATTTCGGCAAACAAATTATTTTTTGTGACAAACTGGAGATGTGAGATGATGGCAGATAGGAAACCCCAAGACTCTGAGAGATTTATTGGGCTGGGAAAGGCATAGTTTCGTGTTGGGTTCCAGCACGTGGGGTTCTAGATCTACAGATTGATATATTTGTATTTATTAGTACGGAAATATGATTTATTATGTAAATAAAACATCTTTTTTAATACCATTTAACTTTATGGGAATTTTTCCAAGATTTATATTGTAAGTATTTAAGACAAACGCCAATATTTGGAGTTTAAATAATGCCTTACTAGTTACCTGTTATTAATAAATGTAAGAAAATCGTTGGTAAAAAGCTTTAAATTTTAATTTTATATTTATTTTTAGGTTTTAAGACTGCCAGATAGTTGAGTTAAACTTATTCCAAGCTTCTGGAGGATGGAATTATTTAGTAACATGATGAATTCCTCTTTAGTTAATTTATTTATTTCAATATCTTCTTTGTTTATATTACACCTATTTTTAACGTATCTTTCTTTCTTTATGTAAGCTTCTGTACTTTACTTGTACCGTACACATTCCAGCGGGGTACCTTCCCGTGGCTCATTCCAATGGAATTCGGCACGCGAAATGTGACGACCTTTGAGATTAGATATAGCGGTGACATACACACACACACAAGCACACAGAGACACACATTCGTGGAAAGGTTGCGCCTTGGCGTGGTTCGCACCTTGCCCGCAGAGCGGCGCACCTGTGGCACAACGATAAGGTTCGAATTCTATTTAAAGCTTTTTTGCCCGAGGCGCCAAGCTAAAAGTC
This sequence comes from Drosophila pectinifera, assembly GCA_008042775.1. Lineage (NCBI taxonomy): Eukaryota > Metazoa > Arthropoda > Insecta > Diptera > Drosophilidae > Drosophila > Drosophila pectinifera. Next base: position 14,641 of record VNKC01002713.1, read on the forward strand.
GGCTGGACTTTTTTAATATTTGCAAATAATTAAAAACGGTAATTGGCTTTGCTTGTTGCCGGCTCCGTTGCCGCCTCGCTCGGGTCTAACCAAACAATTGTAGCCGCGCTATCGGAACGCAGCAAAAAGTGGCGGCGCTCGGAAAGCCACAGAAACAGAAAATAGTTAAATAGTTAAAGTAGAGCTAGATGGCCGGGGTTTGCGGTGCAAATATTAATGGTAAATTTTGCATATGCAAACAAAAGTCAAGCAATGTTAGTTCAGCGCTTTTTGCACGTCTCTTGGTACGTTTGGTTTTCTTTTCTGGCCCATCTATCGCATGTTGATCTTAACTCTAGTGCAGGGGAGGCAACCATCGGTGGAAACGTGACTTTTGGCCAAAAACCCGACGTTGCTCCGAGAGTAGGTTTAATGGGGCAGATGGGCTAACTCTTTAATGGCGATTGCGAGGTCTGATAACGAGCAGCGCTAGATGCATAAGTCAGATACTCAACTCGCCGAGTCGAGGCCAAGGGAACTCCCCCAGCAGGGTTCGCTTCGATCCCATTGAGGCTTCCCTTTGAATTATTTTCCATAAATTTTGCACACACATTGTCTCCATATGGTTAAGCCAGCCAAGGCCTTTTCCCATCGCCAATTAAATTCCATGAATGTAATTGCAAATCCATTGAGCAGATCGACGATATATACGCTTTATGTATCTCGTCGCTACCTCTCTTTCGCCACTCCACTCGATTTCGGCGGCCATGTCCTCGGCAACTTGTTCACATTCAAAACATCAGAGGCAGATACCGACGGGCCAAGAGACATCGGGGAGGTACTCACGCCCACAACTTCTCGCCGACTACCAGAGATACGCTCAAAGTACAGGGGGTACTCCCTAAGAGCTACTAGGAAAGCTTGCTTAAAGAGGGGTCTTTTTATAAGCAACAAATTGTGTTTCCAAATTAATAAATAAATAGTATTTGAAGCTAAGGGAAATGGAAAGTGTAAAATCTCTATAAGGGATGGCAAAATATAGTAGAATAAATCCTATGAAGCCTAGAGGATCCCTTAAATAATTAATTCTTGCCGACTACCAGACATACGCTCCAAGTACAGGGGGTACCCCCTAAGAGCTACTAGGAAAGCTTGTCTTTTTATAAGCAACAAATTGTGTTTCAAAATTAATAAATAAATAGTAGCTGAAGCTAAGAGAAATGAAAAGTATCTTATAGATAGAGTCTCTATCTGGAATGGCAAAATATAGTGGAATAAATCTTATGAAGCCTAGAAGAACTCTTAAATAATTATAAATAATACTGAAGACATATATATTTAGGCTTTTATAAGCTTAAATATTTCTTTCCTCTGTTAAGCATTATTTCCTGTAACCATCCCAGTTGAGATACAGTCGTAGAGGTGTAGTTTTTTATCTCCATATCTGCTTCGCCTTACTACAACAAAGTGTTACGCAGCTAAAGGCAGTGGCAGCTACCTCCTAGGTGTTGTTTTTACCTGAATTTTGCAATCAACAAAATAGAGAAAAAGCAGCAGCAACAAAACCACAGTCAAATGTGCAAATAATTAATTGGTTTTGTGCCGTATTGTGAATGCCTTTTCGGTATTTAAGATAAAAAGCTTCAGAGGCTTAACCTTAGATCCGAATAATAATCAAAATGGTTTTGTTTGGAAATTTTATGCCAAAAGCAGCTCAAGACTACTGAATATTTTACGAAGTTGCTAATTTTGTGTTTATAGGTGCAAATTCGATTGTTATGTGCGGTTAAAAAGAGGATTCCTGGGGAAAAACATAAAAAAGACCGATGAAAATTAAAGATAGGCCGCACTTATTGATTGCTTCAATTAAGAGCGGCCCCAAGCTCCTTGTTGTCCCAATTTCGAATGTAATGTTAATGAATAATATTCGCTCGCTAATGGGAGAAAGAGTGCCGGAGTACTTAATCAACTTGACTGCGGAGAAGAAAAGTTGCGCAAGGCACTTGCAACACCAGCCACGTCGTCGTGTTGCTGCTGCTGTGCAGTCAAGTTGTCAGGCAGAAACTTCTGCAACACGTTTTGCCCGCCGGGCCAAGTTGATTTCAAAATAATGAGTTAATAAAGAAAGACCAGGCGGCAGGCGGCGAAAGGGGAAAGATGATACGCGCCTGCAAAGTGTCAAATAACTCAAAATGTCACAGCAGAAATGCAAAACAAATGGAAAGTCATTTTTCCCCTCGGCTGCGGACATGTTTATGTTGTTAGGGAGCAGCCAGCTCAGGCTGAGAAATAAGCAGACTTTATAGTCATATAAATAATAAGAGAATGCAACCAAAAATGGATAAATAAAAGAGTCTTAGAAGGAGGCTCTTTCCAGAAAACATTAAGGGACAAAAACCCTAGGGATATTGATGAGTTCAATAGGTGTAAACCCTCTAAGCGGAATGCACCAAATCGGTACAAAAAGCAGCTATTCAGCAGACATCTTTATGGGTTTGCAAAGAGACCTATACTGGAGCTAAGTTTGCCACTTTTTGCCCGACTACTGCTCATTTTTCATGCTGCCCAGTTGCAATCTCGTCGAGCTTGGCCGACACTTTAAGCGCTCATTTAGCCGGGCAACCCGCAGAGCGGCCCTGTGTCTGGGTGACCCCCAGGGTTTTTTGCATTTCCAACTAATTCGCCAGCAGCAGCAGCCAGCCGCATCCAGCAGCCAGCTCGTCTATAAATCTCACTCGGAGTGCAGGCTAATGAGGCCCGAGGGTGTGTTTTGGCAGCAAATTAACTCATTGCCACTCACAGCTCGCAGTTCTTCATCTTCCTCGAAGATCTCCCTTTCTAATTTGGACGAGTGCACAGTGAGAAATAGATAGTCTTATAGAAATAATAGTAATAAATAGTAATAGTAATAGATTAGTCCTTCCTGGACTAATGTACCTATTTTTGTACCTATTTTAAAGACAATAAAATAGGTACAAACGTGAAGGAATGGTTTTAATCACTCCTTTGGAAACGTATATAAAATATAAGATTTATAAAATATTTGTTAAATATAACAAGTAATATAAGAAGCATTGAATAAATATAGAATTAATTTTTCACAGCTTTATCCCTTTGGCTTCCAATATATTTTAAAAGTTAAACACAATTTCACCTTGTTTAATTTCAAGTTACTCAATAATGAAATTTTGTAAACAATAAACACTTTAGAAACACACCTAAGTAAATACAGAAATTCTGCTTAAAGTGAAAGGCTAAACTGACATCTATCACCTCTAAAAGGCTTTACTTTTCTCAGTGTATTTCTGACATTGAAAGCTGACCGTCTGCGAATGCAAATGCCCAGCTGGGGGATCTAAAAATATGCAAGATATTGGTTCGACGGAGCAGACATCGCCTTAATTAGACTCGTTATGAGTGGTCAGTTTTGCAATTTGCAATTAAAGCCATCGGCAGGCAGTGCAAGTGGAATTTTAGCTGGAATTGGATTTGTGAAGCCTGCTGCCTGGCCAACACGCGTCGAGGTTCGACTTGGCATCGGTTTCGATGTCGGCGGCTGGGTTTGAAGGCTGGTTTCCAGACCATTTTGAGTTATTGGCTAGCGATTCTCTATGCGAACAGTGGCCCATGTGCATCATTGGACTGGTTCTGTTGATTTTTATAAATCACTTCAGCGGCTGTAAAGTGTGCAAAGCTGGGCTTATAAAAGATATACGACTTTAAGTGCGGTTCACCTTATGAAATTAGGATTAAACATTAAACTTAAATTGAAAACTAACATTCTCCAATTGCCAAATACCAAGATAAATATATCTGTTAGACCTTTACTACTACTACTACTTTTCTAACAATAATCGCTTTGAGTCACAACTCCCTTTGCCATTCCTCTAAATCCTTGAAATCTGCCAAAGGCCTGTCAGATTGAAGAATACTTCTAACCTTTTAATTTTCTGGTTCTGAAATAAAGGTCCTGGACCGGTAAACCTCTGAGAAATCCACTCGAAGCCCAACACATCTCCTCCTAATTCAATCGCAGGCAGGCTCAACTTTAACCTTCAACTTGAAGTCCCAGGCCGTAGACAAAGCGGAATCAGAGAAAAGAAGCTAACCCGGCAAACACTTGATACACTTCATGGCCCGGGCCAGGCTACAAACAACAAACAAAAACCAAACACAATGTTCCCTATGTCTTCGAATCGCTTCTGTCGTTGTTGCTGCTGTTGTGCGCTTGTTAACAAATTTCGAAGTGAAATATTTCTGGGAATTCTTGTGCACACACCGCCGTACATACAATAGCATTAAATGCACTGCCCAGAAAAATGTACAATACTTTCAAAGTCATATTTAAATAACTTATTATATCATGAAATGGCAGTGGTCTATAAATATAATATATTGATAAACCTTTATTTAATAATACAAGACCTTATCTTCTGTAGTTTTTCTTTTTTTCAGTGTATCAGCAACAGACAAACAAAGCGCATGTGCCGACATCCCCATGCTCCTCTTTTTCCACTTTTTTTGCGCATGCGCAATGGAAAGGGCGCAGAAACGTAGAGAAGAAGCTTTTGGAGATTGCGCAAGCGCAACTGACAGAATAAGAACCAGTAGGAAGCAAGGAAGCTAAGGGGGTTACGACCTTATGATACCCTTTTTAAGAAGAATTTTATGAATTTAAATTATTTAGGAGCTTTCTATCTCTCTATCTTTCGAGACGATTTTACAAGTAAATAAGTAATATTTATAAAACAAATATTAATAGAGTTTGTCTGATTAATTAAACAGATTTTTAGAAATAACCAACTTATATTTAATAACTTACTACGAAAAAAAGCTTTCTAGACACATTCTTAACAAATTCTCTCTACTTTTCGTATACCTCTTAATACTTCCTCTTTAATATTAATATATAAAGTTCTATATACCCAAGAATTTGGCAAGTACCTCGCAAGGCAAAAGGAGGAAAGAGCCCAAGAGAGTCTGGAATTTTTATGGCATTTCACATGGTTCAAGCTCACACTTACACTTACACTTCCTGGCCCCCCACTCACACAGACACCAACACACACAAGCACTGTCGTGTTCATCACAAAAGACTTCCATTGTCTCTTCGGGCGGTTTAATGCTGGGACAGGACGGCGGGGGCGATGCATTTTCCACTGCAATCTTCGGCGCGACATGTAAATTAGTGCAAAGTATTTGCATTTTAATGTAAATACATACAACAACAGTGTAGCGGCAACAGAAAATTGCAATTAATGCAATTTGCATTGTAAACTGCAGCCAAGGAAGGGAGCCCCAACAGTTGGCGACATTAAAACGAACGTACGGAAAAAGGCAAATGCGATTTGTGAAATTGCAGCCAATCCAATCAGAGAGAGATGAGATGGTCATAAGATAAGGCCCAAGTGATCAAAGCAGCCGCCGACGCCGGCGAGGTTGGACGAAAAAGCTTTCAGTGCAATGGGCAGGGCACCATTAATGGAGGATTCCCATGGGTGAAATTACTGAAGGCTGAAGTATTGGTTTAATTAAAGTTACAAAGCATCTTAAGAGAAGTTACACCCATAAATTGATCTCAATAAACTGAACTACAATTGGAGAAAGGAAAAAGCACTTTAATTACTAATGCAGAATAATGCAGCCTAAGTGCTTTGATATGAATTAAAGTTAATGTCTAAGAAATAAAATAAGTACATGGTATATTAGTAGGGATATCTTGCAGAATATTCCAATTGCAATAATATATTACTAAAACATTTCCGCCACCAATAGCATTAACATTTACCTAAAAAACTGCAGCTATTTCCACTGCCAGATCGACGACCGGTCGTTTTATTGCAGCTCCAATTATTTTCAAAATTTCCTTTATCCTTGGCGCTGTTGGTGCCACCGATCTGGTTGTTGTTGTTGCTGCCGCTGCTGCTGCTGTGGTTAATGTTGCTGGTAGCTCCGATTATAAAGCTCGTGGTCTGGTTGCTGCTCGGATTGCTGTTGTTGTTGGTGCGGTTGCCACTCGAAGAGCGGTTGGTTAGTGGGAACATGGCATGTATCTTTTGTGGTCCGCTGGCTGCCGCATGTACGTGAGTATGTGTGGTGTGTATCTGTGTCTGGATCTGTATCTGGGTGTGTGCAGATCCAGCTGCGAATCCTTTCAAGTTGATGTTCTCCTCCTCCTCGTTCGTTCTGCCCTTATTTTTACACTTTTTGCAACAAGTACTTTTTCGGGTGTTTCTTGCTTGCTTTTTCGTTAAATTCGTTTTCGAAACACATCTACAGAGCCGGCGTGGGGCGCTTCACGGCAAAAAAGAACATCACTTTAATTTAAATTTATTATTTGCATTTTTTCACACATTACTCTCTGTTATCACAGTGTTAACGGCTTTCTTTTGTATTCAAAATGTGAATACATTTAGCGAGCATTCTTTGTCTTGTCTGTTCTTGTTGGGTCTGGCGATTAAGTGTGCAAAGTTTTTTAGGGAATTTATTATTTATAATTTCATGCGAAATTCGATTCATAGACACCGTTAGAATTCCCAACTTAAAGTGGTCATATGCTATCTAATCTAAGCCCATGACTCAATTAGGGCTCTTCGAATTTCGCCATGTAAACATTAGTAAAAAACTTTGCACAATTCGCAGACCGAACAAAAATTCCTAGACAGTGACACACACACAACTATTTATGCACAGGTAAGTATATTTACTTTTAGCCGCAATGTGGTCACATCACGCATACGTCACAGCACAAGGGAATTTTGCTTAATTTAGCGATTTTCGCACATTTTCCTGGCGAATCGAAACCGTATCCAAAGTGGCGCATAAGCGGCAGATGCCGGCCGAACGATCGCGAGTCGCTATGCTTTTCCGATCCGATGCCGCTTTTCCGATTTGCGTGCGGTACGCTTGCGCGAGCTTTGAAATGCGTTTCGAAACTGAGAGCAGAAAGCCAGAAAAGTGTCGGCGAACCGGAGAGTCGCGCAAGTCTCCACTGCACGGTGGGCAAAAAAATCGTGTTCATGGCATATACAATGGACTGGACTTATTTTTTGTTTCTTTAAACCTTTAGGCAAATCAATGCTATGAAAACGTAAATTGAATGTATTTTCTTAATATATTACAAGAATATTTTTAAATTATTAATCAGCAAAATATATCCTATAAAGGATTACTTTGTTTCAACTTTTTATCAGTTTAGAGAACAAGTATTGTAATAAAATTTTTCTTAAACCATTTGTTGTGTTTTGAACTTAGAAATCAACTTAACCTTTGGAAAACCAATAAAGTTCTATACTTCAAAGTAATTAAATTTCTTAATTATTTGAACCGATTTGAACAATTTTCCCATGGTGCAATGTAAGCCAGCTGTGAGCACAACTCTCCGAAACTCTACACACATACCGGTTTTTCAGCACCGCTCTCAGGCTCTCTGAGCTCTGTGTCCATGTCTTCCGCTCTCCCTCTGATACGCGATCTCAGCACGGCGCTCTGCCGCTTATCAGTTCCACTATCACTATCACTCTTTTTTCAATTTGCAGTGAGGAATTCATTCACGCTTCGTTGTCGTTGTATTTGTATTTGTCTTTCTGTACCTGGTACTTGTAGAGCCAAGGGGTATGATGAGATGTGTGTCATATAGGGAATATAGGGAGAGGGAAGTGATTCCGTTTTGAAATCTATAGAAGATATAGGGCCCAAATTCATGGCAAATTTTGGTATTTTAGTGTGAACAATTTGTAGCATACTTTTAAGCACTACTTCGGTAGATTTCAAATCCTTAGGATATACATTACTTGCATTGCAATCAGTAAATCAGGTGTTATATAATACTGCTTTTTAAGAACATCAATTACCAGGTATTTCAGAGTCGGAACAACCGATTACTGTGCCCTTACTTGTTGATTTTGTATTTATTCTTCATGGTTTTTGACTGATTGAGGTGCTGCCTGCAGGAATTGTCGCTTATCACGGTGTCAGGCGAAATAGCAAACATAGGAACATAAGGGGTAAGGGTCCGGTGCCTCCCGCTCCGTCAGCTCTTCTTTTCAGCTACCCGATGACGCAAGCGTACGTGCGTCTGGTGCCTCATTAACCCGCAAGATACTCTCCACTCTTCAGGGGTTATCGTACCGATAAGCGAGCCACTTTTCGAAAGGCGTTCACGCTGTGAAGGTGTCGGGATACTGTGTCCCTTGAAGTGGTGCCCGAGATTTGAGGAAACTAGTTTCCAATTGAGTCATCTTTCACAGATAGTTTGGGTTCTCGATAGGTTCTAAGAAACCTCTAGCCAAATGCATTAACGATACATATTCTTACTGAATTCCCTTAATTATGAAACTGGCTAATATTTTCCAAGGGCTCCTATCTAAAAGAGGTATATAGGTAATCATAAATATTACTGCAATGCCCAGAACTGCCTCAACATCAGCACCAATTCTGGTAGCTTTCCAGGCCATTAGCAATCACGATGTGATTGCTCAAGCCCCCAACACTTCGATAAGCGAAAGCCGGACAAAGTTTTCAATTAGAATTAATCTACTCATTACCAGGGGGAATGGGAGAGGGGAAAAAAATGTTACCGCTGCCTGTTGACAACAGTAATAGTTTGTAATCGGCCGAGACATTCGGGGACATTGGAGTCGATCGGATCCAATCCCCATAGACACTGAGCCCATGAGCGCCCAAGTGAGCTAATACCTTTGACACAATCTTGATTAATGGGCTCCGATAAGGGGTGAGGGTGGAGGTGCACAGATGTAGCAGCAGAGGTTGAGACATCTGGTTCAAGTTTCCATTTTTATTTAGATGGAAAAATCTGGTCTAGGCAAAACCACGAAGTGACATTTAATTGCAACCGATTAGAAATCCATAAATTGTGTAGCAGATAAGATTGCAGCCATATAAACACATTGAGATAAAGAATTAACTGATTTTTCGACTAAAATAGGGTCAGAGATTGGTTGGGCCACTCTCTATGATAACTTATCAATGTATGTATTACAGAAAATAAATCTGAAGCCAAATGGGTGTATCTATTTAGCGTTTTATAGTTTTAAGGAGCTTCTAAAAGTATTCACTACATTCTCGTACTATTTCCCATGTCCTATATTATTACAATAAATAAATTGGTTAAGACAACACCATATAATACATTTTGTACGGATTGTATCCCTTCTCTATTCCCAGCAAGAGTCCTCTAAATGGGCTGACCCTAACTCCTAGTACCTGATCTCCAGCTATGCCTACTTTCATTATCGCAGGCCGAGAAACTAACTACAGAGTTCAACTCATAAATATTTAGAGAGCAATTGCGAATTCAAATTCAAGTGCAGCCTCGATTGTGGGAATCGCCGGCTGGGACTTATCGAACACACAAAATGCATTCGCATTCGCATTCGCATTTGTCTGTGCGTGCGCGGGAATTTTATGGGTCTCGTATCTGAATCTGAGACTGGGTCGGAGTCCCTGGTTCCTATCCAATAAATAGCTGGCCAGCCGAGGAGTCCATGCTGCGCCCGCCGGCAACAAAGTTGCAATAGCAACTGCGTTCCAGTCAAAGTTTCAGCTGGAGTCTGCGGCCCGAATGCGTCAGATACAGTTGAACTTCTTCAGCAGATACTTTTGATGGATTACTTAATTGTCTAAATTTAATTGTAGAGAACATCTATATTTATATAATATTTTGTATTGTATTCAAACTTATGTGAAGCAGAAATATCAAATACTCTTAGGGTGCTCTGTGCGAGCAGCTCTGTTCTAGAGTTGCTAGATCTAGAAGTTGTATCTAGTTGCTGTATCTAGAAGTTACTTTTTATGCAAGTTCAAGTTCTAAGTTCATGAAATTTGTTGAAAAAAGATACTGTGGCACTCAAAGCCGTACTTGTCTCGAATTATGGTAGATCCACTGTACTCCCCAGCCGGTTTGGAGTCTGTTGTCCATTCATGGCAACTACCGTTTGGGTCTTTTGTTTGACTTTGTCTTGCGGCCGTCAGTGCGCGTCTATTTGTAGATACAAGCCACCAACAACTCCTCCGACTCCGTCCTCCAGCGACAGTCCTCCAGCCTGAGCTGCCCCGTCCCCATCTCTCTCTCTCTTGGCGGTGTGTGTGCTTAGGCTCTTAGGCTCTTCTCTGGAAGAGTCATGGGTATACCTGTTCGCTCTTGGCTTCGCTTCGGCCACCGCGCTGGTTCTCGGCGCAATCTCAAGTGTTTTTTAAAAGTTTTCCAGCGATAAGCCATGTAACTTTATGGCCCATCCACTCGCATATCCGATGCCGCGGCTGCTGCTGGAGTCGGAGTCGGAGCCGGAGCTTCATCATCATCATCATCCATCCTAGCTCGCCATGGTCGTGTGGTGTGGTTCGCTTTGGTGTGATCATGATGTATATGATTCATGACTTTTCACTTTTCCGCACAGGCACACAAGCCCGGCTTGGCTACAAAAATTGCAGCACTATGGAGTGAAGTGGCCAAAATATTCCCATTTTGGGTTTTTTTTTTTGGTACATGTATATTATTTTATAATTATAAAAAGTCAAAGGAAACTCTTTTAATGAAGCTATCCTCCAAAGATACCAGATTAAAGTTCAACAGGGATTATTCTGTTACTTGCTAATAGAAGAGCTAAAATTCGGTTAAATATTCATTAACAAAAACCATTTTAATTTGTACAATTAATTAGGAGTACGTCCTATATATGTAAACAATTTAATTGAATTTTGATTAGAATAACAAGCTCTTAAAGATTGTAGATTGCTTCAGCTATCATTCTCCTCTTATAAGCTCCACATACAGCTTATGATCTCATGGCAAGAATACTTAAATACATTTTTAATAGCTGCAGTCGGCGAACCCACCCACTATGCATATATTGACGAGGCTGACACTTAACCCTTAGCATAAATTCTCATCAGCATGGAGCTGCCATTGGAGTGGCACGTAAATTACTGTGACATTGCACTTTGCAGCATCATTTGGCAATTTGTTGAACACTTTTTGCCGCTGTGCCAGTTTATTGATTGGTTTTAAATTAAAATGGAAGTCAGCGGCGCGAGCATAAATCTTTGCCAATTTTCTTATTAGAAACTGTCAAAGTCAGCGGGTTTTCACCCGCGAGGATCAGCCGGACTAGGACTCGGACTCGGTCATATGCTAACGCAAATGGGAGATGGATAAACGCGGTGAGTATATATCCATTTTGGATGATTTATGACCCGGGCCGGCTTGTTAAACATCTGTGTGAAATGGGCAAAGTCTGGCCACTTGTTTGGCTTTCACTGGCTTTGTTTGCTCTATGGCCAATCGAATCGTACGGATGTACACTGAAATAGAGATTTATGCCAAAAAGGACATTCGAAGGAAACGCTTAAAACCCTTTTATGGTTCGAAAAAACTACCATTCTTAAGATATAATTAAAGTAGTTAAGATGAGAGTAAAGTCTATGTGAATTCCCCTTTTATATCATATAAATAGGAAGATGATTGTTGGGGAAGGATTTAATATATATAATGTTAGGAATGGCGTATAAATACTTCAAATAATTCAATTAACTTTAAGGAGCACATAGAAAATATAAATATACCAAGACATTGGGAATATCAATTTTATAAGATACTCCCAATACTTTCCCTCAAATATGCGACCATATTTCCAATATTTCTCACTCATATAGTTCGAAAAAAATGTCATTCTTAAGACAGAATTAAGATAGTCAAGACGAGAGTAAAGTTTATGTGAGTTTCCCTCTTATTTCATATAAATAGGAAGAGAGAACTACAATGTCAGGATAATAATAATAAATATAATGTTAGGAAGGTTATATAAATACTTCAAATAGTGAACTTTTAGGAATACATAGAAAATATAAATATACACAGATATTGGAAATATAAATTTAATAAAATATTCCCAATACTTTCCCTCAAATTGCGACCATATTTCTAATATTTCTCCCTCATATAGTTCGAAAAAAATTTCATATAAATAGGAAGAGAGAACTACAATGTCAGGATAATAATAATAAATATAATGTTAGGAAGGGTATCTAAATACTTTAAATAATGCCTTGAACTTTTAGAAGCACATAGAAAATATAAATATTTCATGATATTGGAAATTTAAATTTTATAAAATATTCCCCATACTTTCCCTCAAATAGCCACCATATTTCTAAGAGTGTACCAGCATTTGCCCCACGGCCAGTGGATATGTCTGTTGATTTTCGGCCTAGGATACTGCTGATGATGTTGCAGGCCCAGATGCAGATGGAGATGCAGATGCTGTGGCCATGGACATGGGAATGGAAGTGGAAGTGGCAGTGCTGGGGGTCAGCCGCCGCCGCCTCGCGGCTGCCTTTCTAATGGCGAGCAGAGCGAAATGGGTCATTAAAACGGTGCGGTGCGGTGCGGTGCCTGCATGTCCGTCCGGTAATGAAGGATGGTAAATGAGTTTGATGCCCTGCTGCATTGATGAATTGCCATTCGAAGTCCCCATGGAAGTCGTGGAGAAATCGCCACAGTGATCAATATAAAAAGCGAGCTTTGTTTACAATTCCCTGTTAATGAAGTGATCTTTGCTTTATAGTATGGGCCTTGTTACCGATTTATTATGGTCCTTGAAAGTTTGACCCACTTTTGGCTAATTAAAAATGCAGATATCCATAACCTAAGCATAGGGTTTTTATACACCTAATATATATAGATAAAATCTATCATAAAACTCACCAGTCTCTGCTGCAATCAGGCACTTGGCGGCCATCTCCTCGTTCAGCTCCTCGGCCGGGTTTCCATCCCCAGAGTCCAGGACGCAGCTTACACTGGCCGATCCCCAGTCCAGGGCGCTCACCCCATCGCTGGACATCATGGAGATGTCCATGGGCGGCACGGAGGTGCCCCTCAAGGTGCTAGTGTCTGCAGCACCCAGGGAGGAGTACTTGAGGTCCAGCGAGGAGCTCATGGACCCGCCGTACATGGAGCTGGTGAGGGAGGCACAGGTGGAGTCGAAGCTCCTGTTGCTGGCCCGTCGCTTCTCCGGCGTGGCGTACACGGGCTCCGCCTCCTTTTTGGGCGAGGTGCACTCGGAGTAGGCCGGCGGGGCTGTCGAGGACACCTCGCTGGTCATGGAGCCGTTGAGGGTGCCGTAGACGGAGGTCATCATGATGTCGTTGCGGTTGAAGCTCGGCTGCCAGAAGTCCTCCTCCACATTGCCGGAGTCCACGAGGTCCGAGGAGCCCTCCTCCTCCTCCGCCGCCTCCTGCTGCTGCAGCTGCTCCTCGGCCACCAGCTCGTCCAGGTAGTCGGCCTCCAGAAGCCGCGACTCATCGATCATGGCAATCGTGTCGTCCAGGCCCTCCAGCCCACCCTCCTCCTCGCTGCCGGACTCATCCACCTCCTCGTTGGCGTTCAGCTTCTGGAAGGTCTCGTCCGCCTGCTGCATCATGTCGTAGGCGTGTGGAATGGAGGAGCCGTGCAGCGAGTCCGAGTCGTTCTCCTCGATGCAGGACAGGTGCCGGGTGCGGAAGCCGTAGACGATCCCATTGGCCATCACCTTGGGGGGCGGATTTATGGGAAGCGGCGGCGTCTGTAGCTCTGCAAGATCGCTGTCCGTCGGCGGCAGCTGGAGCTGCTGCTGCAGGATGGGCATTCTGTAAAGGCAAGATTATGCGATTTATTTGTAACAAAAAGGTATTAACAAAATAATTGAATAAATCAAAGAAACACTTCTTTCTGGCTTTCGGCAGTAAAATGTAATGGCTTCTGGGAAAATCCCTCCAATCGGCGGTACATTAGCTCCGCTAAACACCACTGAACCTGGGCTAATGCCCCACATTAAACATAATTCGACATATGTAATTTCAGGGCTGGCTTGACATTAACGATCCTCCATAAAGGCGCCCTCAACTACATGGTTTCCAGCGGAAATGAACTGAGACCAGCTCAATTCACACAGAGAACAAATCTATTTATTTTTGAGACCAATAACTCTAGGTATCTTTTAGATGTAAACTAAAAACTAGAGGTAAGGTTTCTCTCTGTGCAGTGGCTCTGGTAGGTGCGAGCTTGTGCTCGCTGGCGATAAGCCCGGACAACTTTAATGCCACTTAATGCCGGCTAACAGTAGGACGTGAAATTGTCCCAACATCAATCTCCAGCTCCAGCTACAGATACAGATACAGCTAGAGCAGATGGAGGGGGAGCACAGCAACTGCAGACATGCACACGGATCTGGGGACGGAAGTGTCCCCCGAGCGATAGACGGCGATAGACAACGACTTCCCCTCCGGGTTTATGGCCACATGCGCATCTCGCTCACATTTGGTGCGCGTGCGTGTCAGGGAGTGTGTGTGTGTGTGACTTTGGGGGCGAGGGCGAGTGTGAGTGTGAGTGTGAGTGTTGCCCCCTGCAGCGATTCTGCTGTCGTCTTCATCTGTTGCTGCCACGGAGCAAGGAACTCGGCCTACAGTGGAACCTCTAACAAACTAACAGGAGTGCTGTCTATCTAAATGTTCTATCTATCTCTATCTCTTAAATGTTCTGAGGGAGAGCAGAGATTTTATAGCCCAGATAAGAGCGCCCTATTTAGCGAGGTTCCTCTGTAGTTCTGGCCCGATGTCGTCGGCCTCTTGACATACGCATTTCCCCTCCCCTGCTCCTCCTAATTTTCCCCTCGAGTAGGTGTTGCAATAGTTATTGTAGTCCCCCCTTTTTCGCTGGGGAAAAACTAACGCTTGGCTTGTGCCACTGCCACTGCCACTGCCAGTTGACTTTGGCAGTGCAAAGTTTTAAATAAACATTGTGCTCGCCCCTTCCCCCGGTTTGTTTGAGTGCAAATTTGCTCGGGTCGGGACCGAGCTTGATTTTGGTTTGCTGGGGTTTGGCGAAAATGCACTGCAGATTTTTATCATTTTTATCAGGCCTCTAAAGCTTATTTACCAAATGGGAAATACCTAAAGAATTTTTTAAGCAAGTGCATTATTTAATCAATTTCTAAAATTTAAAAAAATTGGTGTACCTATATATATATATCAAATAATTATTTAATTACATTAAATAAATACTCAGCTTTTAAAAATGGAATTCTTTTTACATGATACATTTTTAAAAAGGAGAAGCAAAGTCTTATGTCTGAGGAATTTAAATTAAACACTAATACATTTCTACAAAAGAGAGTATATCAGCATGAAACACAATTTTTCAAATGAAACTAAAGTCATTAAAATGACCGAAGTATCCTGAAAAATAATAATAAATTTAACTAATAACTGGGACCACTGAGAAGTCTAAGTCAGCTGAAAATTATGTTTCAAAACACCCTTGAATGTGGCACCTTGAATATGGCACCTTGAATTTTTAATTGCATACTTTCGAGGGACATATATTAATTTTTTAATAGAAAACGTAAATATTTATTATTTGATTTCCGCACTGCTACCCATATAATAATATAATTAATATAATCTGTCTTTGTGACATTTTTAATTGCTTTCACTTTCATAAAGATTTCTGACAATGAAACAAAGAAGCATGAACAGAACATCCAAAAGAATTCCTTCCCTGCTTTGGATATTTCAATAAGCTATTTCATAAGGCTCGTAAATAATTATATAATATAATAAAATAAATATATATTTCTCGCTGTGTAGAGTTTCCACCAAACTAATGCAACAAACAAATTACTAGAGGCGACGAAAAACTACACATCCCAGAGCGGTACGAAAATAGATCCGGCAGCCGATCGACGGAGGAAATCTAAGCGCGACGCGACGCGGCGGCCGCAGTTGTTGTGTTTTATGTGTAGTTGTAGTTGCGCGTCGTGCGCCACGAGAGGAAGGAAGGGGCGGGGGCTGAGGTGCAGGGGGGAGGAGGGAGGGGCAAGGGGGCCCAGGATCCCCAGCAAACTGCATTAAACTACTNAGGGGGGGGGGGGGGGGGGGGGGGGGGGGGGGGGGGGGGGGCAAGGGGGCCCAGGATCCCCAGCAAACTGCATTAAACTACTTTCCGTGCAGTTTATTGCTTCGTCTGCGAGCGGTTCTACTTTTAGCTATGCGCCGCTGTGTGAGCCTGTGTGTGTGTAGCTGGCGGATCGCTGAGTATCTGTGAGAATCTTGAACTTGTGCTTCGTTCACTCTTTTTGTGTTGTTTACATTCGGCCGCCGCTTTTTCTGTATTTTTTGTTGTGTTTCACCCATCCTAGGGCATTGGGCGCCCCATCGAACAGGCGACATTTTTCAGTTGGTTCCCAATTTAAATTCAGCTGCCTTTGTTTCGGCTCGCCGCTCCAGCAGCACTTCCCCACTTCCACTTAAATGCTCTGGGATGTGGTCACCGAGCGATGCTCCCTTTTTAGGACTCCTCCGATCGGGGAGATGCTGCGAATTCCGCTGGCTACTTAGCCGACATCGAATTACTTTGGCATTACTCATATCTTTTGATTATTTCGAGTTCTTCGGCGGATATATTACGTTGTAGCAATTACTCAGGGGATTGGATAGTAGTTTGAATATTTCTATAATGATTTTCTATCTATTTTGATTTATTTAAAGATTAGATGTGGCCTATATACGAACTAGGATTGAATTAAAAATAGGTAGCCAGTTACATTTTTAATTTTTAAGGCTAGTTTCTGGTCCAATTAATAAACAAGAAATAATAGTAAATAATTTTTAAGACGTTATATAAAGTTGAAAGACATTAATTTATATTATTAACCAAGAACCATTTTCTCTTAATTATACAGTTCAAAATAATATAATTTTTCTCTGTGTTCCATTGTTTATTTGTGCATAGTAAAACATGTTTCCCCATTTGAATTTCCTCTGACTTTCCCGATTTATATAATGCCTTGATTGGGAACTATAATTTAACCTCCCAGATAAAAGCTAAAAAGTATGCTAGGATACGTAAATAATAAAGTTGAAGCACAAACCTTAACACGATTTTATGAAGCTTTTTTTTTATATAATTGGAACGCTTGTGGAATTACACTTTTCACAAATCCAACCTGCTGCCGCGCTGGATTCAACTCACAATCGGTGTTTGTTTTATTAATTATTAGGGATATTTTTGCAATCACGTGGCAAGTTTATGGAGTGTGCCTCAGGTCTGCCGCCACTGTCACTATTTCACAATTCACTGGTTTCACTGATAATCCAATGCGGCAATCAATCCGCCAGGCGCTGCCTCTGCATCCGTATCTCTTGTCCGCCGTAACCGTAACCGTATCCGCACCGAACGCGCGCTGGAATGCAATTGAGACGAGCGGATCGCCGAGCAGGCGGCAACTGCATCCGACGGATGGATATCAGCAGCAGTTGCGGCAGCAGCAGCAGCAGCGGTAAGGCAGCGCAGCCGCAGCCGCCCTCGGCAACAGGAGGAGAGATGCAGATACATCCGTGCGCACGGATGCAGCATCAGTACGTGTATCTGCGCCCCGGTGCTAACTAGACGGAGAGCCCAGAGGCGGCGCTAAAAATAGTCGCGGGGAGAACGTGCAGTCAGCGCCGGTCCATCACTTTCGTTAGATTCCGCTTTTCCAGCACGGCTGCACACTCAGCTAGTTTCCAGCTGAAGTCTTTGAGATTTTAAAGAATTTAATTTAATAATTTAATTTATAATATACTCTTTAAAAGTCAAATATATTGAATGATAAATATATTACAAAAATCCTGCATTAGCTTAAGGGGTTATTTAAATATTCCTAAGCAACAGATAAGTTTATATATATGCATTCCTAAAGAATTTAATTATTATATATATTCTTTAAAAGCCAAATATATTGAATGATAAATATATATTTACAAAGTCCTACATTAGCTGAGAGGATTATTTAAACATGGCTAAGCAACAGATAAGTTAATATATTCATTCCTAAAGATTTTAAATATAAAATATACTCTTTAAAAGATAAATATATTGAATGATAAATATATTCCAAAAATTCGGAATTAGCTTAAAGGGTTATTTAAATATTCCTAAGCAACAGATTAGTCAATATATTCATTCCTAAAGAATTTAAATATAAAATATACTCTTTAAAAGTCAAATATATTGAATGATAAATATATTCCAAAAATCCTGTATTAGCTTAAATAATTATTTAAATATTCCTAAGCAACAGATAAGTTAATATATTCCTTTAAGCTCCCTACTATAAATAGAAATTGTAATAAAATTCTTAAATCCTTTATATATAACGTATTTAAATAGACTTAGCTTGGCACCTCTGATCCTCGGGAGCAGACGCTGCGTCTGTTTTCGTTGCACCCCGCGAAGCGTGCTCGGTTTCTAATGGGATGCGCCCCGAACGAGGAGCCCGCGGGATGTGGAGCAACCGGAGCGGAGGGCGGCGGGTGGGGTGATGGCAGCCGCCCAATGCTTGCCAGCGGAACCAGAGTGTCGCTTGCTTGGTTGCCATTTAATTGCACTGCGATCTCCACTCTCGGACTTCCCCCTGTAGGGCAGCGAATACTCAAAAGTATCCTCGAGTACGGACAAGGGGTTCTAGATTCATAGCTAAATATCTGCATTAGGGGAGAGACTAAAAATAAACCTAAGGACTCATTGTTGGCTTTTATATTTACAAAGCTTTTAACATAATACTCTGATGCTTATAATATTTAATAATAAATACATTTTAATGAGTAGAGTAACTCTTAAAGCTTAAAAATCCTCTTGAAATGCCAGGAATTTTGTGGAACTATAATCTTGATAGCCTTATTATTTTTATTAAGTATTTTCACACCGAAATAAGCGTGAAACTGTCCTTATTTATTTCAAGGATATAACGTTAGTAGAAAATATCCATTTAAGTAACAGCATACTTTGGCAAAAATGGAATATAAGCCAAATCCCCGTTAAAAGCTTAATTATTTAAAATTAAAATATGTGAAACAAACATGTTGGCCATTATTTGAAAATTTTATAAGGGGTTAATTAATTAAAATTGTAAAAAAAAAGCTAACAATTAATTTTTAAACTAAATATGCAGACTTATTAATTACTTAAAACTAATTTAAATTAAGGCGGCTTTGGCAAAGTTATGGATATTTTTAACTTTGACTTGTCCAAAAAATTTGGGTATTAAAATGTGGACTCAAAAATGCGAATATTTGATGTCTTCTGGAGAGCATATTATGGCCAAAAAGGATATGATAGCCAAATGTCGTATATCTTTTGATTCGCCGTTAAAATTCCAATTATTTAACAGTAAAATAGCTAAAAAAATTAGAAATAAAATTTTGGCCAATTTTTCAAATTTTTATAATTGGTTACATCATTAAAATTGTCAAAAATTGACATCCCTATTTATTTCATGGGTAGAAAGTCTTTAGAAAGTAGTTTAAAGATCGCAAGGAGTTAACTAATTAAATAAAATATAATTGATACACATTTTTAAGTCCTTGCTATAACAAGAAGGAGTTAACCCATTAAGAAAAAGGCTTAATTGAAACATGAGGCTTTTAGACCCCTACTATAATTAATAATTGTCATCTTTGGGCACCTAGCCTCCCGGTGACTGTACTCGCCAGCCAAAAACCACTGCCACCGCAACCCCAAGGAACTATCCTAAGCCGGAGTTCAATGCTCCGAAGGTGGGGCTGGTGGTGGTGGTGGGATACTGCAACGCAATGCGGCAACAAGTCTGCCGTGCCGTGCTGGGCAGGACTGGATCTGGATACAATTGCAGTTCATTCAACCCGCGGGCCAAGGATGAGGCGAGGTGAGAGCACATGGAGCCGGCAACGGAGCTAGGCAACGGAAATGGACTAATTTTTCATGTTTTGAAATTGGATGACAGCAACAGGAGGACACACTTCCCGCAGGGAGGAGACAGCGGCGCAGGCGCAGAGTTTGTTAACCTCACGGATCGAATCTACAAGATACACGCCGTGTACTAAGTAGTTATAGTTACGCACGGATTGTGTTACACGGCGGCTGAACGCTTCGCTGGAAGTGCTCGGCCGCGGCCCCTCGAGTTCGGGTGATTTTTCCAAGCAACTGTTTCAATTTTCTGGCCTTCCCCGTATTTATCTTCGGCCGCCTTAATATCACTTCCACTTTCACCGCGCTCTTCCCCCCCGGAATTTCCCCCGCCGTGTGCGTGTGAATGATTTGTGACACCTTCCTGATGACTTCTGATGCTGCGCCTGCGCGCGGAATCCCCTTAATCTTGAGGGATCTCCTCTCTGAGCAGTCCTCCCGCCTGCCTCGGACTCTTCATTGTCGATGGCTGCTTGTCTCTTTGATAAATTATTGTGGGAACCTCACATAAATTTTGGGAGGCCAAGTCAGAGCAGAGTCATTGCTATTGATCGTTTGTTAAGCCCATTAGAATAAATTATATTTCAGTATTGATGTAAAGTGTCCTAACTGTACCACTATATCAGTAATAAATAAATTATAAAAAAAATTGATTAGGACTGTTTAAGGACATTAAATGAAAAATATTTAAGGCTATTATCAAATGGAAAATATATCTAAATCTCTTGAAATAAATAAAACTGCCCAGTAGTCTTACGCCAAGAGAGTTTTTCCACATGTCCTTTATATATATTTTCCTAATTAAATTAAGCATTTTGCTTAATTTGTAAACTCCTTCTTGTGAACTTTATACTACTTTCTACAAACTTTCTATAAATGAAATAAATAAGGTCAGACTTGGGCTTATTTCTGTATGCAAATATTTTATAAAAATAATAAGACTATATAGATTATAGTTCCACAAAATTCCTGGCTCTTCAGAGGAAATTGCATTTTCTCCTTAAATAATCTAAAGCATAAATAAAGGTTTATTAGTAAATCTTGAAAATATAAACAAATAATTTAGATCAGTATAATTTAAATTAGTTAATATACATATTTTTATCAAAAATTGTTTTGCACTTTAACTAATTTGTTAATTTGAATTTCATTTTCTAATTTAAAGTTTAATGCAGTTTAAAATGTCCCACTTGATGGTCAAAATAAGATGGAAAGATATTAGTTAATTATCCCCAATATTAACTCTAATTTTTCGTAGATCAATTATTGCCATATCTCTCGGTCTTAACTATAATACAGTTTTGTTTAAAATTATTAAATACTTATATATATGTACCATATCCAAAACTTCCGTTCGACAGAGTTTAAAATAATCTACAAATTCAAAAATGAATTATTAACCTAGTCAAGCAATCAATGACTCTCCATTCAATCTACATTCAGTCTAAATTATTAGTTCCTACCCACAACTACAAGTATTTCAAACGAAAATTTGTTTAGTAAAAATTCAATAGTATTTGATATTTTTTGTAAAAAACTTTTTTTTGTTAAGAAATTTCTCAGTAAAAAGTTCAGAAAGCAATTTTGTGCGCTTATAGGAGAGTAGGAAGAGCTAAAGCTATGAGTACCTTTAATTTCAACGGCAGTGATGATCTTAGCTGGTATATGTTCAAAGATTCCTCTGAAGAGGTAAGTCGCTCCGGCTGATATCCGGGAATCCTTGAATTCACGTTGTTCCTAGTTCCAGCACATTTTAAATACAATGGGGATCCCTGCTGAACACGATCTGCACCAGAGCTCCAAGGACGATGAGCAAATGGTGGAAGGACTCAATCCGGCATCACCAGTGATGTGGGACACCAGCTTTGGAGTAGACGATGGCGGCGCGGCTTCTTTCTGCAACTTCCTGGAACAAAATACGGAAATTATATCCGATGGGGCCGGGCGCTGCTGGGGCAATATGTCGATGCGCCAGCGCGCCCGGTTCGCCCCGAACTCGGTTGTGGTAAGATATAGGATATAGCTGCTAACCGGTTCAGGAGCTATTGGTATTCACAACCGATCCCAGTCCCAGGCACGCCAGAGTAAGGATCTCCTGTACCAGAGTTCCAGCATCAAGCCAGTAGCCACGGAGGAACAACAACGGATGGAAGCCAAGACTCCCGTGACTCCCGTGGCTCCCGTGGCTGCAGCGATGAGTGAAGCTATCTTTGGCTCCAAATCCAACTCCGGCTCCGTCTCCGGCTCCATCTCCGTCTCCGGCTTTGACGCCGATGAAGCCTTCTCCAATTTCCTGAAGGACTTTCAGCTCCGATACGGTGAAGTTTTTACCGACAAGGAAATACGGGCTGCGGCCAAAAGGCGTTGGAAAAAAGTACGGGGGCAGTATGAGCCTGTGAGTTGATATTGCTTTCCCCAAAAATAGTAAGTTCAATTAAGCTTCTCTTGTTTCCAAAGGAAAGCCAGTCGATGCAGCAAAAGGCTTGCCTAGGGCAGCCTGTCCTAGGGCAGCCTAGGCTAGCTTCTCCGAAACCTAGGAGGATGGCCTGCCCCAAGCTGAAGAGAAAGGCCCAAAGGTGCCCCAAGCCTAGGTCGGCCCAAAAGAAATGCGCCAAGCCCAGGGCCGTCAGGAAGTGCCCAAAACCAAGATCCGTCAAGAGATGCCCCAAGCCAAGGCCCGCTTGCAACGACTTCGGAACTAAATTGAAAATGCCGATGCCCAAGTTAAAGAACCAAGCCCCCGAACTCCAGAGTAGTTCCATCCCCCTTGTATCCACTTTCGACCTGACGGATCTTGGAGATTCATCAAAAAAGTAAGGCAAGGAGAAACACCTTCAGTGATTTCTTAATTTGGCTAAAACATTTTTTATAATCAATATATTGTGCCAACACTTTTATAAAATTTAAGAAGGCGCTACTTAAATACAACATTTTATTATTATATAAGTTGATTCTTAAATTGAAGAAAATTCCTTCAAAGGTGGGCAGAAATTTTCAGAGTTTGCATTGCAATTAAGGAACTTCTTTAATGGTAAAGATAAATTCTTAAAAATCCTTGACGAATTCGAGAATTAAAGAACTTTTTAAGAGAATTATAAATATTATTTCACTTGAGATTTCTGTTTTATATTTTTTTACTCGTTACTGTGGCGCCATGGATGTATAGCTGGTTCGTTTTGAGAACTACAGCCTCTGGTTGTGGACTAGGCTGATCAAAGGGTTGTATATTGGCTAGTGGATCCTGTACTAAGGCAAAGTATTCATATAAGATTTTTGGTGAAAAGCATATAACTAACTTACTGATGTAAGATAACTAAACAAATTAACTAATTATGTGGCATGGGAACATAGTAGCTAAGTTATATTCTATTTAATTTGTTTACTATACAATTTGGTTCTGGACCTTGCTGATCGGAAGCTTGTGTATAAGCTAGTGGATTTGGTAGCTATAAACGTTGGTTCGGGGCCTTGCTGATCGTAGGCTTCTGCACTGTACTAAAAATAAAACGATCTTTGCTAGAGCTAATTTAGAACTTGTATGTGAATATCGTAATTATTCCACAATTATAGGTTCTTTGAAGAATGAGTTTAGAGACCGTTATTAACCTGAATTAAATATTCATTTTTGTTATATTTCGGTTAGTAAAACTCGCTTTATTTCCTCGACGTGTTCGTACCTTACGCTCTAGGTCTTACAGCTCTAAGCGACTACGTCAGTTCGGACTCTACAAGCTACGATAAGTTAAAAGTAATTTAATAATAATTAAAAGTAATTGTTGAATATTTCGCTGCATGGCATTAATTTTCGGAAATTTAGCACATATTCGTTTCCAAACAATTATAAACGGTCAGTCTCGCGTGGTTTTATATATAGTTTATAAAACTTAAAGATTTGTACAACAACTTGAAGTGACTCTCTATCTACAATGTTAAATGCAAGCACAGAGTGAATAAAGTTAAAATTTTGAAGTTGAAACTGAATTCAATCCCACTAAAATACTTTCTCGTTTAAATAATAGATATATGTTATATCTTAATATAACAACTTAAGACTAACTAACTTAGTCTGCTAGGTCTTAGGGGCTAGGAAACTACTTAGGTCCGTAACTACCTCAATTAGCTTAACTCAAAACGACTCAATGTGAGTCAGACAAGGAACATTCTGCTTCTGCCTCCTGATGGGGGGACAGAACAACTTGTTTTATGGTTCTAATATTTCCACGGGCAGCTGGCAGGCCATGGCAAATAATGGCACTAGAGGGGGAGCTCTTTCTCGCAGGATCTCGCCTAGAACTTCTCGTCGTCGATGTTGGTCCGGCAGTTGTTCAGCGCCGACTGCCGCTTCAGGGTGCCCGTCTCGCAGTCGTTGTAGGTCTTGGCCAGCACCTTGGGGGTGTTGTTGTGGTGCATGTTGTTCCGGTTCAGAGTGCCATTGCCGTTGCCATTGCCCAGGTTGCTGGTCTTGGCGGGCATCCGGAAGCTGGACTGCCGCTTCGGCCGCTGGTCGTAGTACTGCTGGGTGAAGTTACAGGGAGAGTGGTTAGAAGCTACCCTCTCTATGACTCATCTGTGATCACTTACATCTTTGGTGGGCAGGCTGGAGTACTGGTTGGGGTAGGTGTCGAAGCTGGCCGTCGTGGTGGTGGTCTTGTTGAGCGCCTCCTCCGCGCTGAGCAGGAACCGCTGCTTGGCGAAGCGGTAGGTGAGCAGGCAGCAGGCCACGGTGATCAGTAAACAGACTCCAATCACAATGGGCAGAGTGGCAACGGAGGCAGCTTGGACTTCTGCAAGGGATTGAAATTAAGATTAATATTTATATAATATTTTTATTTATTTATAAATACCTTCGCATTCATTGGGCACACAGGCGGTCTTCTCGAACTCTGCCCCTCGGCACTCCTGCGCACTGGGCTGCTCCATGAGACAGCGGCGGTGCCTCAGGCGGATGCCATCACTAGAG
Organism: Drosophila pectinifera; assembly: GCA_008042775.1. Classification (NCBI taxonomy): domain Eukaryota; kingdom Metazoa; phylum Arthropoda; class Insecta; order Diptera; family Drosophilidae; genus Drosophila; species Drosophila pectinifera. The sequence goes on from VNKC01002713.1 coordinate 39,339, forward strand.
CAGCTGGACCACTCGCTCCAGGAACTCCAGCCCAGGAAATCTAGGAAGACACAAAGATAAAGCTTAGAACAAGTTCAAGGATATAGCTTATAGTTAAACCCACCTTCACATGGCACCATCTCGCACTTCTGCTCCTCGAGAGCCCGGCCTTGGCACATCCTTTCGTGGCCTCCCAGGCAGCGCCGCGTCCGCCGACGCAGTCCCAGTCCGCAGGTCACCGAGCAGGCGGACCACTCGGACCAGCAGCCCCACTCGCCGTGCTCCAGCTCGTTGTCGATGGTGTTGCCGGTCAGCTGCTGCTGCTCGTCCGCGGGGCAGGCCTGGAGGTTGCAGACGCGGCTCTGAGTGCCGCGACCCCGTTGCCGCTGCTGGGTGCCGCCGCCACAAGTGGCGCTGCAGGGCGACCAGTCCGCCGCATCCGTGGAGTCCGCGGAGTCGTGGTCACCCTGCCGCTGGCAGCTGCCGTCGGCATGGCAGCTGCGGGACTCCTCCTTGGCCAGGCTGACGCGCACGGAGCTGGCATCCGGGCTGGTGGCCCGGCAGGCGTACCTGTAGCGGCGCTCCAGGTGCGGCTCGCTGGAGTTGCCGCTGCCCGCCGCCGTCAGCCAGGGCGTCCAGGCGCTGAGCTTGCGCACCTCCTGGCAGCTCTGCATGTTGCACTCCTCGTAGTCCAGCCGACAGCCCGGACACTCCATGCCGCCGTTGAGGGGAGCCGGGTCGTTGCACTCCCGTCGCCGCATCCGGAATCCGCCGCCGCACTGGGCGCTGCACTCGCTCCACTCACCCCAGGGCCCCCAGCCGCCGTCCACGGACTGCGGCTTGGCCACCGGACACGGCGGCAGGTGGCGGCAGTACATCTCCGACTGCTCCGATCCCACGCAGGTGCGTCCGCCATGTGCCGGGCGGGGGTTGCCGCAGGTGCGTCGCCGGATCTTCACCGCAATGCCGCAGGTCTGGGAGCAGGGCGACCACGCCGACCACTCCGTCCAGCCGCCGTGCTGGGTGCAGTTGGTCACCTGGGTGCTGATGCCCTCGCAGCCGGAGCCTCCGTGCTGCGGCTGGGGGTTATTGCAGCTCCGCTGCCGGCACTGGCAGCTGCTGTCCGGCTGCTCGTGCTGCTGGCACACGGCCCAGGGGCTCCAGGTGGACCAGCCGCCGTCTATCGGGGCATTCAGGACCGGACAGGTGAGCTGAGGAGCCTGGTGCCAGTGCTGCCACACGGACGAGTCCAGGGGTCGGGGCATGCAGCGCTCCACCAGCTCGTTCCAGCCGCAGTAGGGATCCATGGCGTTCAGGCAACTCGACTGCGACACATGCCGGCTGCAGTGCTGGGCGGGAATGCGGGTGAGGGCCAGGTCGGTGCCCAGGTACAGCGAGTCCCCAACCTTCAGGTAGGCCATGTTCAGCAGGGCACTGCTGCCCGTGTCATCCGCCTGCCACAGCTCCACCAGGCAGGTCTGAGCCTCGCCACTGATATACTTCACGGACAGCTTCTTGATGTGGTTGCCACTGCTGGCCACGAACAGGACGTGCACCTGCTCGGTCTTCGTGCGGATGATGTCCAGGGCCAGGCGGCCGAACTGCTCCAGCTTCGAGTGGTACAGGGGCTGGGCGCCGATGGGCTGGACCGACAAGTCCATCAGCTGGTAGCGGGAGCTCTCCAGCCAGTGGCCAAAGCTGGTGGATCCGCTGGCGCACTGGAACTGACTCCTCTGGTTGGTGTCCACCGTCTGCCAGGCGGCATCCGCGTGCTCCTGGTGCCTGAATGGCCCGTCGAAGGCCTCGTTGATGGCACTCAGGTTGTAGGCACACACCGCCGAGCCAAAGATGCTGGATCTGTTGGGTTAATTTGTGGATTAATATATGGAAGGAAGCACCAGTAGCATCCACTTACCCTGAAGTCCTAAAGGTGGCGTACAGAATAGACTCGGATTCGGCGTAGGTCATTCCCTGGATCTCGTCGAAGTAGTAGGGATACTCCCCTGGCAGCGAGCAGTTGAGGCGAGCCTTCAGGAAGGACGTCCAGTTCTCCTTCAGCAGCCTGCCGCCGCCAGCATCGTTCTTGCAGACCCGAGCAATCCTCGAATATATCACCTGGTGGAGGAATTTAATACATTAGCTTAGTTAAATATTAAGGGATTAAAGGGGGAGGCTCACCTTGCCGCAGCTCATGTGCTCGGCGGCGGACTCGCGCAGCAGAAAGTAGACAAAGTTGCCCGCCTCGAAGCTGCCCACGAACTGGGCTCCACTCAGCCAGTTGTTGTTGTACTGCTTCGTGCGGAGGAAGCGCTGAAAATATTAAAAACAAAATATAATAAAATACATAAACAATTTTTTGTGTTTTAAACATATTTAGATTGTTCTTGAACATCAAGTTAAATGTAAAAATTAATTCATGTTCTGGAAATAGGTTAATTTCTTACAATTATAGATGATCTTAAAACTTTTATTGGTTTTTGTTTTAAACATAATTAGATTGCTCTTGAACAGTAAGTTAAACATCTAAATTAATTCCTGTTGAGGAAATGGGTTCATTTATTACATTTATAGATGATTTGGAAACTTTTCTTGGTATTTGCCACCTATCCAATCAAGGTTTTCACTGCCCTTCACTTTACTCTTATATTAATATTATTTTTATTTAGTTTTATTACATAAATAATAAGGAACTGAAGATATAGAATAGGCCAGACAATAAGTTAAGGTTTTAGAATTAATCATCATTAATAAATAAAATATTATAAAATAGATTAAAACAAGAAACAAAATCTTAAGGACTACTTTAATGTAAATATATTACTCATACGCCAGGTGTGCCAAGCAAAAAGAGAAATGACTAAATTAAAATCAAGTAATTTTATGGAAAATGTTCAATAAAAGAAACAAATGTAATAAGAGCTGTAAATAGCTATGTAAATAATTAAAATAATAATTAAATACAAATACTTAAAATACAACAAATTACTCATACGCCCTGGATGCCAGAGAAAAGGTAGACAATTTCCAAGGAAGTACCCACCTCATTAGACTGCACTCCTGTGCGCAGGATGGCCACATCGCTGCCCGAGAAGTCCGTGGCGGTGCCCACAAACAATTGGCCATTGGACTGCAGCAGGCTGGTGGTGTTGGCCTGCGGATGGAAGGGGCACTTGACCACGCCGCTGTCCACGCCGGTGATGTTGAGGTTCTCCATCTGCAAGGGAAGGGGCAATGGCGCGTCAGCTTGGCGACTTGGACGACTTGGACGGCTTGGCGACGACCACTCACCTGGCGCCACGAGCAGCTCGGCTGGAAGGCGTTCGTCCCACACGCGTACAGCTGGTTCTCACCGTAGCTGTGGAGCACGCGCACGTAGTTGCGACACCATCGCTCCGACTGGCCTTTTGCCTGGCACATGGCAATCTCCGACGGCGTGGCCCCCCAGCTGGCCCGCTCCAGCGGCTCCAGATCGAAAGTCATGCGGAACAGGGTGTCCCTGGAAGGAGACATTTGCATTTAGCCAGGGATTACAGGGATTAAGTATAATAAACGATGGATCTGGGGGGGCTAACTATTAATCTTATTATATATGTATATTATACTCAAAAGCAGGACTATAGCAGTTATTTCTTGCAGTGCCCGCCCCTTGAAAGGCGGCCTATTGGCCAGCAATAACAGTTAGAGAGACGGCCCACAATTGTTTACAAATAAGGCAGACTCCGGCTCCGGCTCCGGCTTGGCCTGCCTCTCGCCGCCAGCTCCTCGCCAGCAGCTGTCATAATTTTCAACTGGTTGGCCGCCAGTGCATTGAACTGCAAGGCAAACAGGTAACAAAACCTGGCCCCGGCACAGTGGTTGCCAATTTGCGGTGTCTGAGCCATTTGGAAAAAGTTTGCCAAGACATAGCACTGGCTAGTGGGCTGAGATATCGCCAAAGACATCGTCGAGGGTTAGGCACTGATAAGATTGACATGGTTTATGCATATGTATAGTTAGGTCTTTAAATGTTGCAATATTTTGGGACATGGAAAGTCACTAATTCAGTTAACAGAATCTGAGTTAGTCGTAAAATGTGGCTAACTGTTGAATATAACTGGCCAAATCCAATGTATAATTAATGCTTACAATTAAATGTAAGTTCTGCAAGCATTTCTAGATAATGCCTGATCAGAAGGTCCTTCAAAATAATTGAATATTAAGGTTCAATGGTTTCTATCCCTTCATATATTTATTTATGTTGTTGCTTCCTATAAAATACAACAATATATATTTAATTCTCTATATTTTTGGCTTTATTATAGGTTTCACTGTACTAAATCCCAATACAACCACTGTGCTACGCGGTTTTGGCGAAACGAACACGAAGATCAATAGATCAAGTGCACTCGAGTGCGCGAGAAGCAATTGCTAAATGGTTACATCTCGACTTGGACAGCGCCATTTTTCCAGTCAGTAGAGGGGTCTTTAGGGGGGGCTAGAAGCTGGATTGGATCGGATTGGAATGGAATGGAGAACGCCGCCGTGCTTGGGCTTGAGAAGGAATGCCGCCGACCAGACGTCGCCAAGAGTCGGAGCGAAAAACAGATCACTGCCCACAGTCCAGCCATCTAATGGTCACCAGCGGCTCTTTAGCGGCCTTAGGATATAAATTGAATGCACAGTTGGGCAACGACAAGCTACACTGGCAGAAAAGTAGAGCAGTTTCAAATCCTTTTGGTCATTTAAGACAAGGGTTGTTACAGGGATCGATAATAAATTGTCAGAATGCAAGGGAAACATTATAGGGAAGAGTAATGGTTTTGAAAAGGTTTTAAATATATATATATAAATTAATGGTAATGAATTTAATATTTATAATAATATTATAATTTATATATATATAATTCATATTTATTACATAGTCCCTTCTTTATTTAATAATAGGTTTAAAAGGATTTAATTAACTCTAACTATGCCTAATAATAATAAAAGAATGAAATATGTTGATAATATAATTTTAGTGCCATAAATAATGTTTTTATTTTGGAAATATTTAAAAATACTTTGAATTTAAACGGAAGTTTATGTATATGTTTTTATTTATTAATTGGCATAAATGAATTTAAGAACCTCTATTTCTACCTAATAGTAATTAAAGAGAGGACTTTGTAATTAATATAATTTTAACGCCTTAAAGAGTATTTAAATTTTTTGGAAATATTTATAGATACTTTGTATATATGAGAAAGCTTATGTTTATTTTATTAAATTTGAATAGGTATAAATGAATTTAAGTATCTGTATTTCTGCCTAAAAGTACTAAAAGAAAGAACTATGTAATTGATATAATTTACAAGCCTTCAAGAGTGTTTATATTTTGGAAATATTTTTAGATATTTTGAATATAAAGGGAAGTTTATGTTTATGTTTTTATTTATTAATAGGTATAAATGTATTTAAGTACCTCTATTTCTGAATAATAATAATAAAAGAAGATTGATATAATTTTCAAGTCTTGAAGAATATTTATATTTTGGAAACATTTGTAGATACTTTGAATATATAAGGAAGTTTGTGTTCTAACCAATACAAAAATTTGCCCTAATGAAGGACATTGCAGCTTAAATTATAAATTGTATTAAATTGTGTAAATATATGGCAGTATTTTCTCGCAGTGCCGATACCGACTGACGAGCCAGCTCGCCCAATATCAATCATTCGGATTGCAGCTGGCGCAGGCGCGTGGCAACTCGGACGGCCCCCGTTTGCATCGCAGTTGCAGCTCAGGTGGTGCGTTATGCCGCTCAGGTGTAACCCGAGCTCCACGCGCCGCTGCCTGTGCGTTTTGGGCGCTACGTGATGAGGTAATAAAGACGCCAACATTTGCGAAAACGCAGCTCGGCAACCGCCCTTCCCTAAAAACAGCTCGAAGTTCAGGAAAGCAGCTGTCAATAGTCCTGGCCAAGGCGAGGTGTGTGCCAGGCAGATGCAAATTTAATGTGGCTTCCATCGCCGTTTCTTGCCTAATTTATAGCCTTCAATTAAGCGATAATTAATTGAGCTGCCAAGCTGCTAACGAACAAAATGTCAACAGCTTGCGGTAGAAATTATATAGCTATTTAAGCTGGATGGCATGTAGCTTTTTTATGGGGTATATATCATTGCATCTCTTTAAATTCATTAATTATTAATTAAATACTTGTTAGAGCCTCTTTACTGCTTTGGTTTTAAGGCAGTATTTTAATAAATTGCAGTTTATATATCCCTAATGGCCAACATCCTCTGTTTAGGCCACATCGACCTTGCTCTACCCCTATCATCTGTATAGGCTTGTGTGAATTAGTGTCCCTAACATTTATTGACTGTTGTTAAGCTTGATTGTTAAGGCTCCAAGTATTACCTGAAATGTCCAGTGTCAATAAAGGTAGGAGAACCCATAACCACGTTTATATTTATAGTACCCGGTAAGTCAAAGTAAACGAGAGCCATTAAAGACCGAGATTACAACTGCGCACTGGGACTTAGTGGCTGAATGGCTGAAAGTCTTACATAAAGACTGATATAAGTGCCTGGGGAGTGGTTGCCAATCTTCGGGAGAGGCGTTGCCGGAAATCGGGGAAACCCCTTCCTGGCACCTCACAGGCAACACCTTCGGTAATAACTCATTTATGAGAAAAAACCCAGTGACAATGACGCGCCAAAAGCCGGGGAATGTGACAACTGCAAAAATGCAAAGTGCAAAAAAGTGCAAAAAAGTGCATTTACTATCGTCCGTCCCCCGGAGTGTTGTGTGTGTGTAAATCTCGCCCAGACTTAACGGCTGCGAAAATTAATTACCGCTGATTGTGTTCGCCACAGAGCCCAGTTCTCCGCGGGTTCAGTACCCCGGCGAGTGCGGTGTGATTACATTTGCTATGCCCACTTACCACGGCCATAAGTACCGGGCCCAGTCGCGGCGGAAAGCGGTGAAAATTCAACAAAACGAGGCCCAATCATTGGCTATCGTTTGGCAGACATTCCATAAGCCATGGGCTTGGACTGCCACACCAAGTGATAACTAATATTATGGCTAAATAGTAAGACATTTGCCTAGAAAGGTTTATTTTGAGTGTGACTAAAGTATAAGTCACGCTGACGAGCTCAGATATAAATAAAAGTCACGTATACCTTTTCTTTTAAAAGATAAAATGTTATCCTATGTTACCCTAAACAGTAAATATTAAGTAATATAATCTCACTGATTCACTGAGAAAGAATATTTAACGATATTAAACCTGGTCACAAGAGGGATTTCATTTAGCTTTTATTTAAGTGTAAATAACTATTATTTTTTTAAACAATATTTCAAAAATATGCCCAGGTCTTCTAATGACTTTTAATTTTGATTGAGATATCAAATAAATTATAAAGGCTATTGGTTATTATCATTACAAAAACTCTCTAATTTCAGGTGTGTTTAAATAGAATGATTTTCTTAATAAATAATACATGAGAACTGCAAATGGGCGTAACAAATTCCGAAAGTTTCTGTCAATTTCAGCACGATTCCTATCTGCACAGGGAAAAAATAAACTCTATTGAAACTTTAATTAAGAATTTACAATAGGAATTTATAGAAATAAAATCTTTTTAATCTGTAAACATATTCCTTGGTAATTTTGCTTGTTATTATTATTGATTATTATTTTACAGATAAGTTTACTCCATTATTTAATAAGCTTGTTTAGAAATTAAAAGCATGTATTTTCATCATTAAAAATTATTAAAGAGCTTGGTAAATATTTAAGTAATATATAAACTATAATATACATATATATAAATAATATATAAACTATGAATAATAATAAAAGGTTAGATTATTATTATATTATATTAAAATATAAACTTTGATAATAGGTATAGATTATTATTATTATATTATATTAATATATAAACTATGAATAATAATAATAAATATAGAATTTTATTATTCTTAGTTTATATATTATTTTTATTTTTTTAATACTCTTTTAATAACAGAAATACTTGCATTTAATTCCTAAGCAGAGCAGAATCAAAATCCCCATTATAACCACCATTTATCCTCTTAAGTACCTAAATATTTCTCTCTCTGTGCCCCACAAGTTCAATGAGCTGTTTCTTGTTTCTTTTGGAAAACCTCAGCCACTGCCAACGTGCACCACCCCGTGCACCACCCCGTGCGCCGATAAGCAACGGCCTTGTCAATTAGCATTGGCTTTCAAAAGAGCCAGCAGCCCCCCGCACCCCTTGCCGCACATCATCATCAGCGGCCGCCGCCTCACCTGATTTCAGCTTTCGCCTCACCTGGCGGCGCAGCAAATATTCCGCTTAGGTGTGAAGAGGCCGATACACATGTTTCGCAATTCTTTTCTCCGCTTTTAATTTTGGCCGGTTCTGGCCGCTATCTTGCACGCTGTTTGCTTTGTTAGTGGCTTTGTTAGCTGTTTAATTTGTATTTGCCATTTGCTATCTTTGCGGGGATCGTGCGTGCAAATATGCCTGAGTTGCTGCATGGAAATACTCGGATGTTTGCTGCTCGATCACCGCAGTCTCACCTGCGGGATTAGCCCTTATCGCAGGAACGCACCTGAGCAGCACGTAGCTAGTCGGCGGTTTGTGACAATAAATAATTATAAAGAAAGTGTCAGAAGAGCTATTTAATAGGTATTTTATTATTAGTTTCAGACAAGGTTGAATTCATAGAAAACAAGACTTGAATATGGGTTATTAGCACACTAAAAATACCTCACAGATATTAGCAAAAGCAGCTGTAATATTTAATAGTAATATAAGCTAATTTGTAATCTTTTTTTTACACACTTAAAGTAGGTTACTTATGCTTTAAACTGTTGTAATCAACAACTGATGTGACAGAAATACAAATCAAGAAACCTATAAAAATCGGTGCTAACTGTGGCTTTGCAAAATTCGCCCTGACCCATTTGCATCACCCACGAAAAGACACCCCACATATGTATCTGAGAGCTTTTATATCTGTATCTATGCGAGTGAGCGTGCACCTTTTGAGCAGTCGCATTGCACATATTTCGCACACCTTGCGCCGTCGCCGCCGACTTTTATTTGAGCGACAAGCGTACAAGCGACAAGATAACAAAAAGGCCTCTTTGTAAGCGCAGTGGAGCAAGTGGAGCCGGGGCTTGAGATACAGATACAGATACAGATACGGCTGGGCCGCGACTGGAACTATTAAAAATGCGGTGTCGCCGCCCGTCGGCTGTTACCTGCGCGAGTAAGTTGCTCAAGTGGCCGCCGCACCGGTGCGCCAGGTGCGTGGGCGTTCTGTCTGCCGCTCTGGCGGCGCGCTCTCGCTGCCCGGGCCTAAATGGGTTACTTGTAATTAAAATCGCCGTTGCACCGACCGACCGCTAATCTCAGCCATTTACAGGCAGGCTTCTGCCAGTTGGAATAATTAAAGAATATATTCTATTATTTAATAGATATGCAAAAGTATCTGTTGGGATGAATGCACTCTGGCGCGTAAATGAGGCAATTACCTAAACTATATTAATGCGCTTAATTGCTTAATTAAATTACCATCATTAAATTCCCAAAAATTAGAGGTATATTTGTTTAATTATCACTCGTTTTTGGTATTTAGCAGGCACTGCATATAATATATATACTATAATATATATATATATAAATAATATATAAACTATGAGTAAAAATAATATGTATAGATTTATATAGACAAATAATGGGTATAGATTATTATTATTCTTAGTTTATATATTATTTATATTTTGTTATTCCTTTTTTAATTAACTATACTAGAGCTCTTGATACTTAATTAAACTACCATCATTAAATTCCTAAAAATTAGAGGCATATTTGTTTAATTATCACTCGTTTTGGTATTTAGCACATACTGCTTCTGGCTAAGGAGGCCCCACTGTACCTGCCTACGCTGCCGCATTCCTGGCTCTCAAACCCAATCCGCGTTCGAATAGCTCTGTGTCAGTCTGGAGCCGCTCAAGAGGTTTTAATAGAAATATGCAAAATGTTTGGCCCCTCCGTCCCCTGCGGTACGCCCCCCTGTCTCCGAGGGGCGGCGGTGCAACATGGTTTGATTAATTTTGATTTCAATTTCGGCATCCGTGTGCTCCAGTAGCCGTCGAGCTGACGTTGGCTGTCACAGGTGCATTTTTGTGGCTTGTACTTCCAAAATTGAGTTGCACGTAATTTGGGCTTTTTGGGTGGTTCTAAGCCAACGCTCATTATGATTTATGACCGGGTATTAGGTTGTTATTAAAACAACAAAGCATTTAAAAACATTAAATAAGTTTCTGTCTTTGCCCATGAGATTTATAAACATGCTCAGCACTCCACCCAATTATTTATTTAATTTTTCCCTTAAGGTTCTCGTTTCTTGAGCCTTGAATTCCCATGAAAGTCACCCCAGCGATATTCGAGTGGAAAAGCAATATTTTGGTTAATGCACAACACACGAAAACAATTTCCTTGTTTATATAACTTTCGGTCGGCCATATGTATAAACATTTGAAATGCTTCCCAGCAGGTCATTTGCATGCTCCATTTGCGACAACTCGCAGTACGAAAGCAGTGCTCAGGCGACCCCTCCGACCCTCCGACGGAATAATGCCAGTTTATGTAGTATATATATATATAGATATATGTACTGGTACTGCAGGAACTCACAAAAGGTTGCGGCTCCAAGGCGGCGAGCGAACGAAAGCGAAAACAAAGCGGAATATTATTTTAATGCAGTCTATATCAAATTTCGGCCAGTTGCAACCAAAACACTCGAAAAAATGCACTATAGTAAAAGTACTAATAATAAATATAGTACTAATAATATCTAATATATCTATAGTATCAGAAAGCATAGATATTTAATTTATCTAAGTTCTATATGTATGTATTATGTATTTATTAAAAACCAAAAATTATGAATACCTCCACTTTAATAGATAGGTTTTTACAAAAAAAAATAATTATACTACCCAACAAATATATATATTTTTAATCAATAAAATATTAGAATTTTTGAGCTTAAAAATCTGATATTTTATTTATAATATAGGAATAATATGATGTATGTCCCAAGAATGAAACAAATATACAAAAATATTTCAAAATTCAAATTTGATAAATTTTGTAAGTATGCAATCATTTTAAGTAAATTTAAAATATGCAAAGTATCTACATTTTAAAGAAATCCCTCATATGCCACAAATATATATCTTTTTAATTAATAAGCAATGAGAATTTTCAAACTAAAAAATTAGATTTTATACCATAATATTATAATTATATTTTGCATGTCCCAAGAATAAAACAAATATACAAAAATATTGCAGGATTTCTTCTTTTTTTAAATATAGTTTTTATGAAAACACATTAAATTAATTTAAAATATTAAAAGATATCTACATTTTAAATAAATTCCTAACTACCCAGTGTGCTAAAAAAATATAACTTTTTAATTAAAAAATTATAAGAATTTTCGAGCTTAAAAATCAGTATTTGAAACTACAATATAGGAATTATATTTTGCATGTTCCAAAAATAAAAAATAAAATATACAAAAATATAACAAAATTCAAATTTTTAAATTTTGTAAGTATGGAAACATTTTAAATTAAAAAAAAATATACATCGATTTTTAATGACTCCCTAAAAACGCAGTGTGCTGCCTGCTCCTGACAGGAAAATAATGCGATGGCTGGCAGGCGAGCAAGTTGCCTCGTCACTCGTCATGGGACACGGACCGGAGCGTCGAGGAGTCCCATTCCCACTCCACCTCCACCTCCGATTGCATGCCCATTCCACTCCCGATTCCATTCCCATTCCCATTGGCGGACCCCGCCGTCAACAGGCGGCTGGCCGTAATCCGATCTCGCAGTCGTGTCAAGTGTGCTGCAGTCCAGATACAGATACAAGGAGCGTGCACTCGCTCAGTCGCCACACCACCACAGCTGCGCTCGGCAGAGCCACACAGATACTATTGCTGCCCATCCTAGCCGCAGAAATCATAAAACAATTGTACAACTAGTTTAGATACTAAGTGCGATCAGACTGCCGCAATTAAAGTGCGGTCTGCGACTGGCAACTCCGAGGCAACTCCGAGGGTCACTCGGTGGCTTGCGACTTGCGGGTCTTCGCCTTCCAAAGAGAGCTCTGCTCCTATTTTTATTTCCTACGAAGCCTTATCGAAACCGCACTGGCAAGTCTTATTGTTAACCTTAAGTTTACTAGAGATTAGAGCTAGGTGGTTTGGCTTATCTGGGAACATACAAAATATAGGGGAGTAAGATTGCCTTAATCTTAAAGTGTACATCGAATATAAGCTAACCAACTTGACACATTTAGCCATAAATACTAATAACTAATTCTCTGACTTATAAGTAGGTCAAATCTAATTGAAAAGGTTAATACATAAAAGGCTTCAAGTAGGGATTTTAGAATAATATAATACTCCAAAGGTTGATCAAGATAATCAAATAATATTGAATGATTATTAAAAGCATATACTGTTTCTGAGAACTGATATCGTATATGATTATTTTTACAGCTCAAACTGATTGATTGACTCATTTATTACTTTTTATCAAGTATATTTGAGCCATCTTTAGTGCCCTACAAAAAACAAGCCTTCTGCCACTTTCACGACCTGAACTTCTACTGTCTTCGACGGAGTCTTCACTCTGAAAAAGAAATCCCAGCGGCTGCGGCTATCTAAAACCCGTCTAGGCCCTTTGATTAGGTGGCTGTATCTAGTAAGCCTACGCATTATAAATATAAATTACATTTTATGTGGTTAATAAAGCCCACTTGCCCATCTGCCCACCTACTTTTGCTCTACTAATGGGCTTTATATAGAGCAACTGCTCTTCGCTGGCAGTTGGTTTTATATCGAGTCGGACACCTTATCGCCAGCCATAATTCAGAGAGCCTGGTAAATATTAGCCTGAAAAATGGTAGAGAAGAGAGCTGGAACAGATACCGAATGTCTGACAAATGATTGACGACAACGGCATGATAAACGACTTCCCCTGCAGGCAGCCATGGGTTAAGGGGCCTTTATTGGTGAGTTTATCAATGTGACGACACTATAGACATCTGCGTTCACTGCACACGTATCTTATCGCGGGGCTTCCACTGGAGAGGTGTCGCATCTACGCGAGCCAGAAACAAATAAACTTCAAGACCCGCGTAAATGAAAAGCAAACTACAAGAACCAAGAGCCCCAGCTCCAGATACGGATACGAGAGCGAGTACGGATACGAGTGCGAGTGCGAGTACGGGTACGAGTATGAGTACGAGTACTTCTATATTAAATTGCTCAACAAATAAGTAAGTACACACGCTCTCTCTGGTTTTTTGGTTACCTCTGCGTTTTACCCCTTTCCCTCTTTTTTCCTATATTTTTATTCTTATTTTTACACTCAATTATCTTTATTTATTCCCTTGCTCACCGCAGCAGGTACTCGAGATAAGTTCTGTTCGAGGGTTTTTTACGAGCTTGCTGATACTGGGCTCGTGATTTTGGCAAGGCAATGCGTGCACTTTCATTTTTATTCGGGCTTGTAATATATATCTACCTTATTCTTGCGTCACTGGCCAGAAAACGATAATTATCAGCACTGGTTATACGCAATGCATTTGTTTATTTTCTCCGGATCGCTACTTTTACGTAATGCCTGATAACCGCGGACCACGATTTTTTCGGGGGTGTTTTCCCTTTCGGCCACTATCGCTATCTACGCTCAAAATAATGACCCACTTATCGCAGCTACTAATTAAAAGTGAGTCCAAGTCTTAGGAACTTTGGCCCAAAAGAACAGTCAGAGTCAGAGTGACTACGTGCACGGCTTAGCCGTGACTCAATTGGCCGGAAACCGAACCTATAATAATGGCTATAATAACATAAGTAAAGGCTCCCGGTTTTTACCTGGCGCCGACAATCACTTGACTCCTGGCCACGTCAAACAGCATTTCCGAATACCAGCTCGTTTCGGGATCGTAGAATCGTTTAGCGGTGGACATTAAATCTGAAAGAAAGGAATAAAATTAATATAACTATATAATACATATAGCTGTATTAACTGCCCCTTGATCTTAAGCAAAAAAACTTATTATTCAAGTGCGTCTAAAGGGCCCTCACTTTTATTAAGTAAGCCACCATTTTCCCTGGAATTTTAATATTTAACTTGAGGTGGTAAAAACCCTATACAAAAACTGAAAATCATTGTCAACAAAACTTGCTGAGTTCGCATTTCGTGTCTGTCTGAAGATACATTCCGTTGCAAAACCAGAAAAAATAACAAATATTTAAACAAAATGCAAAACACGAAGCGATTTCTGATTAAAAGCCGGACAGACTCGGATCTACAGAGGTGTCATAAATGCGACTGGTTGGGCTGGGGAATTCTTTAAAATTGACATCATTGTAGAGTGGACAGGTGGGTGAAATGGCACCTGTTGATTCTCCATTGTGCAACCAGAGCAGCCTCTAAGAGCCACTAGAACTCAACCCAATTTACGGCCTACACCTTACAGAGCTCCCCCCAAGTGGCCAATGTGATTGATTGCCTTGCAATTGACACAGTTACCTGTAATATGTCATTTATGACCCCAAACTTACCTTGATACGAGATGTACCGCGAATCGTTTTCCAGCAACTCCACGTTCGATTGCGCCTTGTAGCCACTGCCGGCCGATGGCTGTGGGCCTTGTAGGGTTAAGAGTGATAGGAGCAGTAGGAGCCAAAGTTGGCTAAACATTTTGGGAAGTTTTAGTATTAACATGCTGGAATGGAGAGAGAGTAGGGGTTAATAAATACATTTATAATAATAACATTTACATTTTATACAACTTAATAAATATGTATGGGAAATTTTAAATTTAGAGTATTTTTATAAATAAAAGAAGAGGTAAATAAAATATTAATATAGGTAATCAACTATTCTATAAAATGTTTTTAATATTAAATCTTTTTTGTATGGAAAAGTTTTAAAATATTCTAACATTCTAAAGGAATTTCAAGACTATAAGTCTAAGTCTTGTATATAAGTATATATAGATTTTCTATATAAGTTTATATAGATTTTCTTAATTTAATTTAGCTATTTCGGCTTAAGTATATTTTATATTTGTACTCTAAAAGTGCAAATAAAAATAAAAAATATTCTTATTAATATGGCTGATATTGATTTTAATATGTTGTAAATTTATTTATTTATTGTACTTACTAGAAATGACAAAAATGTTAGATGAAATAAACCTGCATAGCAGAATAAAATATATAATAGATAATTTAAACTTACTGTTCTAAAAATTACCTAAATTTCTGAGTAAATAAATAATTTTAAATGACCCAAACAAATTCGTTAGCTTATTTTTATTTATTTTTGCTTGTATAAAAATAAACTGCGAAGTTGAACCCGGAATAAATATATAAAATATATTGTAGTTAAAATTTGTATTGGTTAACAAAACTTTAAACATTGGTCATTACACTATAGCTTCAAATTAAATAAAATAAAAAGCCATATAAACCAAATAATTCAGGTAACAATAATGAATTTTTAACATTAATAATACATACAATTTAAAACCTAAAATTGTAAACTTAAACTCTTATCTCTCAACAATATCAGACATCGAAGAGTCTTCCTACTTCATAAAAAAATATGTAATCACCAAGAAATACGTTTTTAATCACATTCCTCATGTAAATTTGTCGTATATTTCGTGAAACACTTTACACTTCCTCAAAAATATATATCAAAATATATATTGAAAAAATGTAAACAGTAAAAATGCCGATTACAGGGGAGATTGTTCGGAACTTACTTTATTTAGTGTCACGTAGCGTGCAAAAAAGTAGATTAAATTTATTCCATTCAACTTTTGCGGTGAGCAGATTCAGATTGTAAAAGACTGTTGGGAAATTGTATAATATAAGCATGTGCTTGATAACTGAGCGAGGTTTTTCTCTTCTAAACGATCATTACAGATTCCCGGATATTCACTTTTCACACAACAAAACACACACAATATTGGAACAATTTTTGTTAGTTTCTTTTGGGAAATTTTCAGAAGAAAAGCGAAATTTTGCTTCCCCTTGGTTTGTGTCAAAACATTGACAAAAGGCACAGATAGACACCAACAACAAAGTCGACGAATATAGCGAGACGGGTTTTTGCTTCTGCCTCGGCTTCCTCCTCTTACAATTCTTCAGATTCAGATATAGAGTCGCGCATGCCCGCCGATCGGCGAAGTTAACCGCGCAGAGAGTCACAAGAAACTGAACTGCGGAGCGGAGCGTGATTGCCAGTCAGCCGATCCGATCCAATGTTGCGCCAAGAGCGCGGATGCGGAGAGCGAATGGAAGGAAAACAAAAACGTAAAAACGAAGCACAAGCACAAAACAAACAACAAACGGGCGAGCAAAGAGGAGAGCTGAGAACAGGCCCAAAACGCCGACGCGCACTCGCTGCCCACGTCGCAGCCGCGGCGCAGTCGAACGAAGAGAACCGGCTTCGGCGGCGGCCTCGACTTCGGCTCAACTTCGGCTGAGGTGGAGTATGCACTCGCAAAAAAATATAAGGTGTTAGTGGTGCTAGTAAAAATGTAATAAAAATAGGTTGGTAAATTCCGATTTGATTATAATGTGTAGGATATAAGTTTTCTAATATTATAATAATATAATATATAATATATATATATAATAACGAAAATACATTTTTTTAGACAAAAAGAAGGAAGGCTTGGAACTTTAAGGAGGTACCTAACCAACTATTATCATTAGTTGCCAGCACTAAAGCTAAAGCACTCATAAAGGCATTTTTCAATTGCTGCAACGCTAGAACCAGTTAGAAATTATAGAGGTATATATGAGCACAAGGTTCCTAGGTAACTGCAATCATTGTGGATGGTCAGTGCTCTGCTTAAAATACTATAATTAATTTTCAACTAAAAAGGAAGTTAGTTTCAAGGTATAGACCTTAGAATATGCACTCCTTACTACTAATAGTATTGTAACTAAATTGAGTAACTCCTTATTCAGGACTCTTTTTTTTCTGAGTGTGGCTTTGGTTCTTAAGGGGCGCGGTTACGGCAGCTACAGCCGCGGTTCTGGCAGAAGCAACTGGGCAGGGCGCTCATATATCATGCGACAACGACAACGACTCTTCAGAATCTCCGGGATCTGCATCTCCGGGAAGAGGCAGAACGACCAGGAGGGGTGCGACGGGCACTTGCTGTGAGTGCCTCGATTTGGTAGCCTGACAAATTGACATTAGTATTGCCGACGTCGCGGTTCGAGGACACGTGATCTTCATCCAGACCAGCGACAGACTGATCCTATCTCTGTAGCCCTCAAAGATTTAGGTTCATCGGCAAAAAATTGAAAAAAATCATAGATATACCATCTCCCGTTCAGTTCAAAACTCTAATTTCGCTTGGAAAATAATATGCTTGGCATTGTACATCCCAAAAATAATGTTCAGAAGCTTATAAAACACGCTGATAAGGCAGATTTGAAAGGTCAAGCTATGGGAGATTACCATTAGTTTGCTAATGTACCCAACCTATAAACAATTATGGAACATATAGAACAGTAAAGAGTGCTTAATGTACCATCAAAGCCCTCATAATGGCTTGTAAAATATTTTGATTTGCTTCAAAAAGACATATCATTTTAAAGGCCTCTATGATATGTGTAATATATGGTTTAGGGCACCTATAGAATAAATCTTATACCAATAACCATAATGTTCTTCTTAAAGGAATTACAACAGCTATAAAACGAAGCCTTCGGATTAGTTTTGCTTATTCTCTGGCCAGAGATTTGTCTTTCTCTTACGTTTCTGGCCAAGGTTTCGCTTTTATTACCAAAGTCTTAACTGCCGAGGCCTTTGTTCGGGGTTCCCGCCGCATCCCAAGCTGGGCTATTCACAACATTGTCAACCTTGACTTCGAGAGAGTGTGAAAACACAGCTGGCCCTAGAACAAACACCACTGGCCATCAAATGGACCGTCAATGCAACAACCTCAACTGCAACTGCAACACGATCCTACGGTTTTGTTTATGCCACAGCACGAACCCAAGGGATACCCGAGCGAGACTCGTAGACGGACCGATACAATCCCATCCGATCCGGGAGTTAAGTGTGGGCAGACAACGATCGATATTAGCATAGGCCCAAAACATAGCCAGCCCCTGACAATTTACGGCTACCTAAGCCATTGCCGGGCTCAGTTTCTTGTCTCGACACCACAAGGCTCTGGGCACAGTGGCCAAATATGCTAATTTTGTTGGTATCACAGCAAAGAAACCATTTCCCTCCCGGAGACCCCGATAATTTACAGCTCAGCTCTACGACCGACAATTGTAATGTTAATGTGGCATCGTCGGGTAACGTGTCAGGTAGGTCTACCTACCAATTTCCTTTGTTACCAAATCTCTTTGCCGGCTACTGTGAGTCACTTTGCCAAAAATATTGAAAAGGGAGGACTGTCCTTATCGAGGGCAAGTCCATGAGTTCCCCCGACTTCCTCTTCCGGAGCAGTTTATGGTTTTCACCTGTCAATAATGTTATTAGCCCACAAAGGGTTTCATTTAGCAGAGTTCAGGGGCACATATAGGGTTGGTTTTCGAGAGGGGAGATACTGACAGTCAGTTGGTTCTGTTGGGTCTTGTGTCAATATTTGCATACGTCACTTATTTGAACCTAAGGTGAATTATTGTGGCTTTGGCAGGAGATAAGGAAAGGGTTAGCCTTTGGCTTGGTGCACACGGAGAAAGTATAGAAATTTAAAGATTTCAATTCCAATAATGTACTACAGAAATCACTTAAAAAGAGTATTTAAAACTATGCTACAAAATTGAAAGTAAAAAACGCCATTTTCCTAGTATTTGGTGACTCAAATATTTTATTGCATACTTTTTGGGGTACCTCCAATACCATGTTCTGGAATTTTCAAAATGCATATTTGTAAATAATGAAATATCTAGAGCTTTAGCAATAAATACTTAAATTTACTTATAAAAATCTCAAGTAATTTTTCTCAGTTTATCTGAAAAGCTTATATATTGCACCCCCCATTTCAGGTATTATTTGGGGACCTGGTACCCTTTAAATCAATATCGATCTAAAAACGCTCATGAATTCCCCAATTGTTATGGCTGACTTCCATAAAATAGTCAGAACGAAAAAGAAAATATCATTGTTCTCAAAAATACAGTCATTTTACTTAATTCTGCTTAGTAAACAGATCAAACTCTGGAGTCCGATTAAAAGTAAAAGAAAATCTTTGTTGTTGGTTTAGAAAGCAAAAATAAATAAACTTTTACGGCGTAAAATGTGCTCCCCAGGAAGTCCAGACTTTCCAGCACTAAACTTTAGCGCTCAGCCAATAAATTCATAAAGAAAAACTGAATCAAAGAGTGCAGATATAGAGGCCTCCGACGAATGCGAATGTCTGTCTGGACCAATCAAGCCCGCTGCCGATGATCATCGATTGGGCTTGCAAATTGAAAAGACCTTAAAATAGAATTGAAGCCAATGAAGGGGGCCTGGAATCGAATCAGAGTGCGGCGAGTGCACTTCGATTTCGATTTCGATTTCGACTTCGATCGGGGACACAAGGCGAGCCATAAATTGTGGCTCGTTGGCGAACAATTAAAGTGCGTTGGTGTTGCATGCTTAATTTTCGGGGTGATTAAAAACTGACAGGGGGCGAGGCAGTGAAAGATGGAAAACCAAATCGAAGTGTGTATGCTAACCAACTTTCCACGACAGGCGACAGGCTGAAAGACCCATAAAAATAAGTAGAAATCTCTTTTATTATTGGTCCCCCAATAAAACGACCATAAAATATTACTGGCCAAAACAAAAATTCTGGCTCAATAAAAAAAATTCAATTGCAAGACCCTCTCGCATCGAAATTGAAAATTAATTCAGCTGCTGTGGCTGCTACCAATGGTTTATCAATACTATAAGTAATAGGTTCAAGCTCAAGCCACGCAACAACTCAAATAAATTTATGACATCGCACGAGGCGATAGCAGGGGTCACCCAAAAATGTCTCTGGCTCCAGCGGCTGCTTTGAAAACGGTTTTATTTAAATTGGAATTACATTTTTCATTTGGAAATTGTGTAAATATTTCAAGTCTCGCTACAAATAATGTGTCGAAAATAAATAAATAAACCAAATATGGTAATGGGGGCCAGAGCCAGGTGATCGAAATAACCATCTTAAAAGCTCAGCCATTAATTTGTGTTTTTTGGTCGTTTAACTCCGAAATTAAGCGAATAAATAACGAATAATGTGTCGCATTGAGGGTATTCGGGAATTCATTTAATAAACTGATGCTTTAAAAAGAAGTAAGAAAGGTAAAGTCGTGGGATACCCGGCAGTCAAAGCTTTGTTTGCTGAATTAAAATATTAATTATATTTATATAATATTAATTGTATTTAATTAAAATGAGATATGGATAACTGCGTAGAAAACTTAACTTAAAGATAAGATAAAGAAAATGTTTATAGACATATGTTGCTAAGGAAAATGTTCCTGAAACCTTGTTGAGCAACAGTAATTTGTCCTTGCGACATGTTGCAACACAATGTTGCCCAGGGAAGCATTTTCGAGCTTATACTAATTAAGAGAAATATACTTACCTATAATATAAGTATATTTTAAATAATATTTATTAATAAGCTTAAAATACCAAGGCAAACGAAGGTGGTATTACATTTTGGTAAATTCCGTTAATATAAAATTAAAATTAAATTAAAACTAACTATTTGTATAATGCCTCGAAGTCTCCGCCCAGAAAAGGCCCAGAAAGATATACATATACAGCTAATAAGAATACCCCTACTGAATAAAAAAACACCCAAAATCCATATTAAACGGCTTAAGCTGTGATTTCATTTAAATCCCGATTTATTGCAATAAAACAAATTTATTATAATCTTTGTGTGTAGCCGAACTCCGCGACTGCCAATGTAAATTAATAAGTTTTAACACAATTCCCGCCGGACTGGTAGCCAGAGCGAGAGGGGAGGCAGTATATGGAAATGTTCCGCTTTAGCATTTGTAATTTATGAAAACATTCAGTTCGACGAATTCCACCTGCTGTGGCTCCTAATGATCAGTTAGTGAATTATATATTCCGATCATGCTGCGCGCCAAAAGTAAAAACATTTCGGACACTTTGGAGCAGCTCGCGCACTCGGAGTATCTGAGTATCGGAACCTCCCCCCAAAATGGAAATACATCGCCTAGATTTATTAACCGAATGAGGTCCATGAATGATTTTTATTTGTTGTGCCTGCCGCTGTGGCGAATTTATAAATAACAAGAAATTTAGAGCGAAGCTGTCCGCCATATTTGGCGGCAAATCAATTTACAACTTTTGCCCCAACTCCAGCAAAGTGAACCCAAATGTTTCTTGATTCGCTCGGAACGTTCTTTATTTAGACAGATTAATGAGCGGCCTGCTAGAGAGCTGTCTGGTGTCATTTCATGCCTCTCAGTTGTCAAATTAAGGCCTATGCAATATGTGTTTATTATACTTATGCCTGACTGTGTATGAAACTGCAAATGTCGCGTCGTTAATGGTCTCACTTCGCTGTTTCTGCTCGCCTGACAGCCTTACAATGGAAATTAGCTGGAAATTCGTATCACATTTTAAGTGCGAATTGCATGATCTCAAGTGCTGAATGAGGCAATTGTCTAGGGAAGAATAACATGTAAAGTGTGCCTCTGCTTATCAAGTGGTTGTTTCTTCATATGAATTTCACATTTTATTCACATTTATTGAATTTTCCTTAGTGGAATTTATGAACTATTTTTCTGTGTTATTGGACTGCACAATTATCTCAAGTGTCGATCAAGTACGGAGAGAACCATCAACAATTAAAGATATAATATAAACGGGTTGATATCCAAGTTATGGTTATTTTTAATTTTAATTTGTACAAAAATTTAAGGAGATTTAAGTACCCAAATATCCGCATACTTGAGATCTTCTGGGAAGCATAATTTGGCCAAAAATTGAATGACATCCAAATGGCGTTTATATTCCGAATCGCTGTTAAAATTTTAGTTATTTAAAAATAAAATATGAAATAAAATTTTTTTGACCGATTTTTCAAAATTCTATAAGGGGTTACATCATTAAAATTTCCAAAAATTAAAAAAATTTTTTTTTTTTTTTAAAGTCGGTATGCAGATTAATTAACCAAATAAAATCTAGCAAAGAAAGGCTTTCTGATTTGAAATTAAGATTGTTTTGGCCAAGCTATGGTTATTTTTCATTTTGATTTGTCCAAAAATTATGATATAAAAATGACGATTTAAGGACCCAAATATCCGCATACTTGAGGTCTTCTGGAGAGCATTATTTGGCCAAAAATACATTATTTGGCCAGAAATGAATCTAAAAGAGTAAACTGTAAGCCTTGTAATAATTTTCCCTAAGATATGACATTCCCATATGTAAAGAAACTAAACTTTAAATTGTATTTAAACAATAAATATGGGTTTGCGAGTTCAGCTACTAAAAGCAGAATATCCCGAAAGTTTCAGCCTAAAATATTGTGGGTCTAGTAACAGACTCATAGACGAACATGGCTAAATCGACACGGCAGCTGACGCATATCAATTATAAACATATGTACATATAATTTATATGTATGGGAAGGCTATAACAATATTTATACAACCAAAGCTGATAACTAAATAAAATAATACATCTCTAAAAAGAGAGGTCAAAACTTAGGTTCATTAATCAAGGAAGTTAAAAAACTTAAGATCAATAGAAAGTACTCTAAATTCAACAGTTTATTGTAGAAAGAACTTCATTTTAATGGTCTAACCGAGCAGCTCCCGTTGGCCGGGGACATTGTATTTGGCTGGTCGGCTAATAGATTTGTGCCAGATTTTTAGCATTTTAGCCAGGCCAACCGGTTGAACAGTAGCCTGACTTTTACATGGGCCTCTAACATTTCTTCTTTATGGCTTAGTTGTAGACTCAAAAAAAAACTCGAAAAGAGAAGGCAAGTTGTTCTGTGGCATTCGTAAAGGTTTTGCCCTTTTTACAAGAAAAGAAAAGGCCACACACGGCGAAGGTTGTTGGGGTTTTTTCTGTTTCCCTCCTTACAAGTAGAAGAAATTGGAGAAATTTCTCTGAAGGGCCATACAAATGTGGCAAAAGGTAAACACAAAACTTTCGAGTGGTAAAAGCCCAGCACAAATCGGAGATTTTACAATTGCAACTAATTGTGAGGTCGAGCAGAAGGGGTGTGGCTAATCCAGAAGCCAAAAATTTACATATTTCCGTGTGTCCATCGGATTTGCTTGGCACACCTTGCCTCACCTTTGAATGTCTTCATTTCGGCTCATTTCCACTGCTGTGGGAGTCACACATGTATCCAAATTATATTTATGGGCGACAGTGAAAGCCATAGAAATATGAATCGCCCTGCGATAATATAAATCAACCCGAATGTCCCCTGCCACAAAATACACTCCCTTTTTTCGGTTTCCGCCTGATGTGTAGTTGTTGTGTCGTCGGGGTCTTTGGCTATTGTTGACCTGCCCAAAAGGATTAAATGATCATAAATGGCACCCAAGACGCGTGTGGTCTTTCATGTGAAACCGGAGAGCAGGAGAACTTGTTCCACCAGGTAAGTTCCATCCGTAATTCCATTGGAGTTCGGGGAATACTTGGAGCTCTTTTGGGGAGTGTCGAGAGAGGAGTTCAAAGGCGGAAAGGTATCAGAAAGGTTGCGAAACTCATACTTTCTGCCTTGATATTTAAAATATATGGTTGTTACCTATAGATAGTTTAAGTAGAAATTTTATTTAATAATATATCTTGTTCAAAATAGCAATTAAAGTAATTCAAGGCATTTTTAAGACAAGTTAAAGAGCTTTTAAAAATGTTTGTATAACTTTAAAAAATGACTCTTATCAAATAAATTTTATTAATATTTATTTTCCCAATATTAAAATGCGAAACTCATACTTTCTGTCTTGATATTTAATATATATGGTTGCTACCTATAACTAGTTTAAGTAGAAATTTTATTCAATAATTGTTCTTGTTCAAAATAGCAATTAAAGTTACTCAAGACATTTTTAAGACAAGTTAAAGAGCTTTGATATTTCATATTTGGTTGTTACCTATAGCTAGATTAAGTAAAAATTGTATTTAATAATATTTTTTATTCAAAATAGCAATTAAAGTAACTCAATACTTCTATTTCAGGCATTTTTAAAACAAATTAAAGAGCTTTTAAAAATGTATATATAATTTAAAAACAATACTATTACCAACTAAATGATATTAATATTTATTTTCTCAATATTAAAGTAAAATTTTTGTTTTAGAAACCCCATTCTATATATTTTACTATTTCCTATTTTTGTTTTACATTTTCTCCCCTCAAAATACCTTCAATTTAAACACTTGACGATTGCAATCGAAGTTAATTCATAAATATATTAAAAAATCATTTATATAAACCTCTCCCTCCCCTCTGATGTCAACCAATTCCGACTAATTCACAATGCTCATAGAGTATGAAAAAATTCCAATAAACTCGCGGAATTTGTATTGCCATTTAGCATAGTGACAGAGTCAACAACAAAAGCCCATTAAAAATAATTTGAATAAATCGTGGTCAAGGGGGGCCTGGGATGGGGGTAGAAAAAATTAATGTTTAGCCACTGCAAATGTCCAGCCAATGAATAGGCCAACAACAATTCAGCCAATAGAATATTTCACTTACACGAACACACGATCGGAATATATACATAGATGCGAGGTGCGGATAATTTATTGAAGTGATTAGCATTGCCATTGACGACGGCACAGAAGATCTCACGGATTCTCTTTGTCTCCGCTCCGATGAAATCATAATAGAGCCAGGTCTCAGCTCAAAGGTGTGAAGCAGAAACCTAAGAAAAAAAAAATATGAATCTATTACAGTATTTTCAGATGTCCAAATGTCACATTTAGATATAAAAGAAGTCTTTTTGGGCTGCTTACCATTTTGTATCTTTTGTTAACCGATTTTTAATGGCACGGATCAAGACTTATAGATGCTTTTTGTTTGAAGAATTACTTGATTTTCTTGAAGAAGATTTAATTTAATTGTTATATTGTAAATATCTTTTACCTCTGCAGAGGAAGCTTTAAGAAAGTGTTACTGTTTCATAATATAACCCAATACATAGACTTAGAGAGTATATTGTACCCTATGCCACTTCATAGATACTTATGTCAAGGTCGCATACAAATCTAAAAGCCTCTCGGTTGTAAGCTAAATTCCTAAATTTTCCAAGAAAATGATCCAGGAAGACAGCATTCCCAACATCCCCGAGGAGGTAGTTGACTATCTCCGGAAGCAGCGTAAGCGCGAGCGGAAACTCATCTACAAGAAGGAGCTTCTCAAGGCGCGCTTCCTGGAAATGGGCCGCCGCCTGAAGTTCCTGGAGGGGCGTGACGAGGATCTCCCCTGCATGGTGTCCTCGAAGAACGTCTACCAGCTGAGCACCGTTCGCCAGGTGCGCGACCATCTAGTCAGCAAGCTCGGCGCCGCTTCCGAGGACTTTATCAAATGCTACCTGGAGCTGGGTCTTGTGCAGAGGAATCTTCGCCAGGACTTGCAGACAATTCGCAGCAACCTCCACCACGGCCAGCAACTGCCAGCCAATTAGATCGAATTAAATTGAATTATAATAAAAGGAGGAATTTGCTGTGATAAAATACATTATATATAGCCTTTTTAATAACCTAAATTTCTGCTATTTAATAGCAGAATATGTGATACAATTAGCTTATTAGATTATTTGCTATTTTAGCTAGAGAAGATTCTAGATTATAAAGCGACACAAAGATCCTGTCGGGATAAGAAGCCAGCTAGGATACAGCTGCTTTAGGAGAAAGCCACCTCTTACTCATCAGTATCCGAAGCTGTTAAACTCCGAGATTCAAGTCAGAACCCATTGGGCTGCCCAAGTTTTCCTTTGGGTTTATAGTAGCCTTTGAATTTTCTATTCAGAACCAAGAGCTTTATCTTTCCATTATAGTAAAGTATTAAGCCCAGTAACGATTCTCTCATAGAGATAGATTCTCTCAAAGCCAAGTCCGAAATATATCAGTTAAAAAATAAAGCTAAAATGTACTGTCGCTTCTGGGGATCTGCCTTCCTGTGGAAGCAAAGCCGCTGCGGCACCTTGCCGACCGCCCGGCGTTACCATGAGGTGACTGGCGACATTGTCACTCCGTCGCAGGTGCGGGGCATCGACCACCTTCGCGATCCCCGCTTCAACAAGGAACTGGCCTTCACCATCGAGGAGCGGCAGTCTCTGGGCATCCACGGACTGCAGCCCGCCCGCGTCAAGACGCAGGAGGAGCAGCTGCAGGTGTGCAAGATCTCTTTGGATAGGTACGAGCTGCCGCTGAACAAGTACCTGTACCTCAGCGACCTGTACGACCGCAACGAGCGCCTCTTCTTCCGGTTCCTCACGGAGAACATCGAGGATCTGATGCCCATTGTCTACACGCCCACGGTGGGCCTGGCGTGCCAGCGTTTTGGCCTAATCTACCGGCGTCCTCACGGCCTCTTTGTGACCATCAACGACCGTGGACGCGTCTTCGAGGTGATCAGGAACTGGCCGGAGCCGAATGTGCGTGCCATCTGCGTGACGGACGGTGAGCGCATCCTGGGACTGGGGGACTTGGGAGCCAACGGCATGGGCATACCCGTGGGTAAGCTGGCATTATACACGGCTCTGGCCGGGATAAAGCCCCACCAGTGCCTGCCCATCGTGGTGGACGTGGGCACCAATAATGAGGCTCTTCTGGAGGATTCGCTCTACATGGGCCTGCGTCGGAAGCGAGTGGAGGGGAAGGAGTACGACGACTTCATCGACGAGTTCATGGAGGCGGTGGTTCGGCGATATGGCCAGAGCACCCTCATCCAGTTCGAGGACTTTGCCAACAAGAACGCATTTCGGTTCCTGGACAAGTATCGCAACAAGTACTGTACCTTCAACGACGACATCCAGGGAACTGCAGCCGTTGCCGTGGCCGGCTTTTATGCCTCCAAGCGGATTACCAATATGTCCGTCCTGGATTATACCTTCCTATTCGCGGGCTCTGGTGGCGCGGCCATTGGGATCGCTGATCTCATGGTCAAGGCCATGGTTTACGAGGGTCTGGCCATCGAGGAGGCCCAAAAGAAGATCTACCTGATGGACGTCGACGGTCTGCTGACCAAGTCCCGCAACCTGGACAAACACCAGGCCATGGTGTACATCAAGGACATGCCACCGATGAAGGATCTCGCCGAGATTGTTGCCACTGTGAAGCCCAATGTTCTCATTGGGGCCTCGGCCACTGGCGGCCTCTTCACTCCTGAGATCCTCCGTCTCATGGCGGACAATAATGAGAGGCCCGTGATTTTCGCCCTGTCCAATCCCACCAGCAAGGCGGAGTGCACCGCCGAAGATGCCTACAAGCACACGGATGGGCGAGTGATCTTCTCGTCGGGCTCCCCGTTCCCACCGGTCCAAGTGGGCGACAAGACCTACTATCCCGGCCAGGGCAACAACGCCTACATCTTCCCGGGAATCGCCTTGGGCGTGCTTTCCACCGGCTCCTATCACATACCCGACCAGATGTTTCTTATCGCCGCCCAGGAATTGGCCAAGTTTGTGGAGCAAGCCGACCTTGATCGCGGCTCACTGTACCCGCCCTTGTCCCGCATCCGGGAGGTGTCCTTAAGCATTGCCGTTGGCGTGGCCCAGTGTGCCTACGACAGAGGCGTGGCCTCCACCTATCCGGAGCCCCAGGACAAGCGCCAGTTAGTGGAATCGGAATTATTCAACTATATGTATGAGACTTCACTGCCGACCACATGGGCCTGGCCCGAAATGCCCGACATTAAGACGCGGGAGATAGTGAAAGATAAAATACACACTCCGATGCCACCGACTATACAAAGAACAGACAAATAATTTTGCCAAAAAGTCCTTGAATGTCACATTTTTAATTTTATTATTTTTTATGTTATTGTTGTGTTAACTTCTATTCAAAATTACATTCGATTTGTTAAGTATCTTTCCAAATACACAAAGTAGTTTGTCACTGAAATCGTACTTGGGAATTTTAAATGAAATGCCTGCTTATTAAGTAAGCTCTTATTCATTCAGCATTTTTCATGATTTATTTGACTTCCTGATCTAAATTTCAGAATAATTAATATATAATGTATTCACATAAAACAATATGTATTTGTTCTTACACTAAGAACCCTATTTATATTTTTTTTTAGTATACGAAGGCTGTCAAAAAATTAATTAGTTTGAGGTCCACATTTACAATTAATTCTCTGGGTGTAGTAACTGCAATTTGCAAACAACTAAAATATAATTGCCAAAATGTTTGTTGTTTCATTTAATAACTGACATTTTCCGCTCCTCTGATCTTATGTTTTCAACTTAATCACACGACATTTCCCATGGGATCCGCATTTAGCCAGTCACCGATCGCCAGCTACAGCGACAGTGCCCAAAAACAATTGGAGTCAAATGACGGTCCTCAGGTTGAGCGACAACATGGATCATTAAAGGCATTAGTGTCAGGCAGAAGTCAGCTGGCCAAGCAACCGAATAAAATTTCAAATGAATTTTCATAGTCGAATTTCCCTATAAGCTGGGGATCCGTGCTGGCGAAGGGGGGCAGGGATGGGGGCTGGCGGTGTGTAAAGGTTTAGCAGAGGCGTAGCAGAGTCACCTTGTCATAATTAAAAGTGTAATATTTGTCTTCGCTTTCGACACTTTTCCCTATTCCTCGAACTCTTCGCATCTCCGCTGTTACCCTCTCTCTTACACTCTCTCCCCCTCTTTTCACCGCCTCCGCAGATGCTGCCCCACAAATGTTGATGTTTAACGATCCGTGGGCTTTAGGGTGGACCTAAGTAAAGTAAGGAAGTATAAAAATAGAGGACCTAAAATATGAATATGAGATCTTAATTGGAAAACACATTGCAATTAAACTTTTCTATGGGCTAATATTTCATTCTTCATTCAAGAACTATATTTCCATCTTTTTTTAATAACGTATTAAAGTTAATAAATTTAAAAATTTAGTTCTAGTAAAAGTAAACATATATCACTTTTAAATTAGAAGCTTAGAGTAGCCAGGCCCAGTGAGAGGAAATTCCCTTGTGTTTTTGGTGGGGGCTGCACATGTAACGCGAGAGGCGTGAATTGGAAAAATCATGGGTATTTCATCAGTTTAAAAACTCTATTTCATTTTTCTCTCCTTCTGGAACGGGTTCCGCTTAAGTCGTTTCAAAAGCGAAAAGTGCGTCGGCTTTGATACATCCCCCTCCGACCCCTTCAACAATGCCCTTTTATCTTGGAGCCATTGTTGTATGTGTTTTGTTCAACTTTCTTTTGTGTTGGTGTTGTTTTTTATGTGTTTGGCTGCATTTCGCTTTGCACTACGCTTCGCTGCTGCTGTTGTTGTTGTTGTTGTGCAGATGAAGTTGTGCCTTGTTGCTGTGTTGGCACGTGCGTCAAAAGCGTGCCCATGTGGAAATTTACTGCCCTTTGGAGCTTGTTACCAAAGTGGTTAATGGGTTCATTTAAATGGGGGGAACTAAAAATATATCTCATTAAAAAGCAAAAAATACTAAACCAAATTTAGATCTTTTAAGTTTTCCAATAAAAGCTTTCCTATTAATTTAACATCTTACAGGAACTCAAATAAGGTTTTGCCGACAAATTTAAAATTTTTCTTAAGGCAACAGGATAGCTCATTTTCCGACCGTATTACGGTTTAATATTTTAATTATCGTGCTCAGAATATTCCTTAAAAAATTATTTAAATTTTTTACAAAATTTGTATTAAAGAAACAAATGCAAAATATTTTTTAAGAGTTCTTATTTAAATATCTGATCCATATGGGATCTGAAGAATATATGTATGTATGTACATATGGATCTATTATTAAATAAATGAACCAAAATAAAAATATAAATAAGATATTTTCACCTTGTAATTTCTTTATTAAATCGATCTTTAGAAATAAAAATATTAAAAATAGCTAATAACCCCAAGATTTTGTATAAATTTTCCAGTGGGCACTACAGCATTGATTGTTGAATTGGGACGCTTTGTAATCTTTTTGAACATTTTTCTCTCTTATTTAATAATCCATCAATTTAAGTTACGAAAATGAAGTAATTTCGGTGCGAGTGTTGATTTGTTTGGCATTTGCCGAGATGGAGACGGAGACGGCGACCCCGCGAGTCGCGACTCGTGCTCAATGTTGTTAACAAGTCTGATTAATGTCCCCGATTAGCATAAGTAAACATTAAGCAAATTATGTATGGAGTACGGGTTCGGCAGCGGGTTCGTTTGCCGACCGATTTCGTGATTCAATATTAGATTTCTTGATTTTTCTGTCTATTATTTTACTTGTTTTATTTTTTTTTTTTCGCTAATCAGTAAACAGGCAAGCGCCAACGAAATGCGGGAAACGCCAGCGGGCCTCGGCCTCCAAACTCAAATAAGTGCTGGAAAAACTCCAGCGCCAACAACAACAACGGCTGTAAACAACCTTTAACGTTAATTAAAAGTGTACACAAAATTTGCATTCACGACAAAATTGGTTACAGAAACACACACAAACAGGTGAGTATCTATAAAGAGAATTCGATTGATCTATCGATTATTAATCGATCGATGTTTACTAATTATTACAATATTCATTAAAAACCTGTAACTGAACTGTAATTAAAATATATTTTTAAGTTTAATTTACGGCTTATTACACAATTTTAAAATTCACCAGGAGCCTTTTTCTGGAACAGCTATTTTCTGCTCTAGAAGACTGTCTAAAACTGATCAGTTGATGGGGTCTGATTCTGATTTGGTTTGCTAAAACTACTTTTTTTCACCTCTTCTGTATTTTAATATTAATTTAGATCTTAGCAGTTTACTAAATATAACATTCATTCATTAATAACTAACTGAACTGTAATAAAAATATATTTTGAAGTTTAATTAATGGGTTATATTTCACAATTTTAAAACTTACCAAGAGCCTTCATCTAGAAGAATTCTTTCAACCTCTAAAAGGCTTTCTATAACTGATCAGTTGAATAATATATTAGGGTCTGATGTTGATTTGGTTCGCTTAATGCTATTTTTTCTATTTTTATTCACCTCTTCTGTATAAAGAACAAATTACGATTTCAGAAATGGAGCTAAAGTAGTCGGGGCTATAACATATATCGTTCCAATACTAATCCACTTTAGCTATGTCTGACTGTACCCCTTAGCACACAGATAAAAAATGAGCTAGGCTGGCCAAGCTTGCCTTTTTGATTGAGTTTGTCGGCGAATTTATGCGCTGACCGCTGCTGGCGGCGATTTGGCGATTTCTGAGATTTCGGCGTTGAAGCCGAACGCCGACCCAACTGTCAGCCGTGATAAATGCCGCTGGATATCGGCATTCGGTATTGGCCGCATAAATAATTCGGATGTAATTGGAAAGAGCCGCTGTTTTGACGCAGGTGAATAATCTCTGCTTACGGCAGAACCAAACACTTTTCAATTAACATTTTTTCGCATTTCCCATGATGACTATGACCTTTGCCGAGCTAATTGCAATGGCAATTACGATCTGAAGTCGGGTTGGAAAATCTTTTACAAATTGCTGATAAGCTTGAATTAATCTTTATAATTATTATTCCAGATTTGCATAGCTAAACTTACTTAATGGACATGTGTTTTACAAAGTCTCTATCTTTAATCGGATTGATTAGTGCCTTACTGATGGATTACTTCAAGATTATTATCAATGCATTAGATATTTACATTTATAAGCTTTAGATCAGCATTTTTATACCCGGTACCCATAGGGTTATTATAACTTAGTGCCCATCGAGAATGTATGTAACAAGCCCGACCCTATAAAGTATATATATATATATTCTTGAACGTGACCAGCCGATTTAGCCATGTCCGTCTGTCAGTCTGTGTGGAACTACAGATCGCAGAGATTGTAAGAGAGCTATTAAAGAGCTATTAAATGTGGTGACAACATTGTTATCTGTTGCACGTAGATCAAGGTTTTTTTATAATTTGTTCGCGCCCATGTCCGCCTTCAAAAACCATGAAAAACTAAGCTATAGTTTGAGTGAAATCGGATGAAAAATATAGGAGTTATTAAAAAATAACAGTTCTTTGTATGCTGAGCTTCTGCAACATCTACATTTGAGTTGGTAGCACCGAATATGATGGTCCTAGCAACATCTCCCTTTTTTGGGTCTTACTCAACATATTCCTAGTAAAATTTTTTTGCCTTCCGTCCTGTTTAATTTAAGTTTTTATAAATTTGAGCTTCTTTAAACAAACTCATAGAGCCATGTTCATGTTAATTTCACCCACAATGCTTTGGGTGCCGGGTATCTCACAGTCAGTCGCACTCGACTTAGCTTTTCTACTTGTTTCTAATAAAAATAGCTTCTTTATCTAGTATTTGATTTAAATGTATATAATATTCTCTAAAAATAGGAGTATTTTTTAATGATATCGAATATTCAATGGAAACTATTATAATAAACAATGCTTATTCTGACAATTCCCTACATGTATAAATCACATTAGCTTATCCAATAAAAGCCTAGCTCTAACATACATTAAAGTTATCATATTTCATATAAGATACAGCTTATAAGGAAGTTGGATTCCCACTCAATCCACATCCACTCACCAAATCAAGTTCAATGGCAGCCGGTAGTTCGGTAGACATTCGTTATGCTGTCACTCACCTTTCTCTACGGATCCATTCATTCATTCATTAGTAAAATTCGAATTGCCGCAGTTTGACGGTGTGGAATTCCCCGCAATTTTGGTGGCTGTAACGAAATGGAACCAAAATAAAATGTAAAACAGTTTGATTAATGGCAGTTACCAACTGGTGAGCAACATTTACGATAATGATTGTTCGGCCGATTGCGGGTCGAGAATAGCTAAATAGGTGGATGGCTTCATGGTCTATGTGGCATTAATCAAAAACCTTACGAAATCGCAGGAGGCCAGAGACGATCCATCCTCGGACCGAAAGCCAAGGCGGCCCGGATCGGCTCGGCACGTTCTGCTCGTGCGACACTTGCCAAGCGCCCCCATATTTGGGGGAGAGCTTATATTTATGCCCATTATAATATGGCCACGATCCCACTCACATTATAATGATTGCCATGATACCGCGCAGAGGTGGCACTTTGATATGCGATGTGCTGCCAACGCCAACGACGCCCCCATCGCTCTCGAACCTGGCCTAATCTTTATTACCTCTTTTTTTGGCTTGGGATCGCCGTCTAGGCTTTGTCTTAGCTCCTCGATCGATCCGCGAGTTTTCACATCGCTCCGGTGGCGTTTTTCGTGCTAAGCGTGCGTCTAGGCTCATTAATAAAACCACTGCGATGCGATCCGATCCTATCCCAGCTGATATATATCCATTCACACAGTTATATTCATACATAGCTGCACTGTGGGGCCAATGAACTGCAAAAGCGCACGATATCGCTTTGCATGGGAAATCTGATCGCCAGATGTCCAAACAAATTTCTTTACTGAAAGGGAAAGTGAGAACCTAGCCTGATTGGCTGCGGATCGATCCGGTTACAGAATTCTAGACTACGGTAGAAAATAACTTCTAAGCTGCCAGACAGAATAATAAATAGTGTGAGGTTACTTAGGAAAACAATTAAGTCTCTGAAAAATGTAACACAATTGTAAGCACAAAATTTACAGTCTTAATTCTAGAATTTCAATTGGAGTAATCTTGGTAATTTGATTCTTCCTAGCTCAACTTTTTGTACCCGGTACCCATAGGGTTCAAGGGAATTATAACTTAGTGCCAACCCAGAATGGATATAACTATGCGTCACCAGTCCGTCAGTTCGTCCGTGTGAAACAGCAGATCTAGGAAACTATAATAGCCATAAAAAACGCCTAACTAAGCTATAGTCATGATTTTCTGGTTAAAGTAAATGTATATAAAATAAATATATTTCTGCGGACTTGCTCTATAAATTTGAGTGAAAACGAGTAATAAACATGGTAATTATTAAGAAAAAACTTTTTGTGTATGCTAAACTTCTGCAACACTTACATTTGTGTTAGCAGCTCTAATGGGAGTTGCTCAACATGTTTCTAGCAATATATGTCAACATTTGTCAAGTTTTTCATCAATTTCAGCATAAATAGATTAACCATTTACCTCTTAACATAGAACAAAAGCAACGAAGAATTATTTCTCACCTAATTTATTATCTTTAACAAACATAATTTTTCAAACTAACTTGTGTAATTAGTTTAAAATAAATTACATTTTTAAAGCTGTAAAACAAATGAAAGCTGACCCATAATTTACGACCGTCAGCTATATTAATTGCTTTTTGTTTCCAGGAACTCCCAAAAAGAGTGTGCCAGTGAACAACTCTATTGGCTCTCCAATTTCACCCTTGTTCCATTAGTTCCATGGATCCCACTGTGCCGCCCGCACAGCTCCGCCGCCGAGGAAAACTTAAAAATCTTCAACCTCAGGCCTCTGCGTTGGTGTTGCAGCTTCGAATCGGGTTCGAGCCTCAGCCCGAGTCTGAGTTTTGAGTTAGAGATGGAGCTGGAGTTGGAGCCGCAGTCGGAGGTGCAGTTGCAGTTTCGGTGTTGGCCTGGCCAGCGATTTTAAACGGATTTATACGGCGAGCGCCGCGGCTTTTCTGTACAAATTTCCTAAAGGGTTTCGTTTTTGTTTCTGGCTGCACTGCAGTTGCGTGGGCCAGGCCATCGAGCCGCGTCTTTTTTTGGATTTTTCTCTTTTTTCTCGATGTGAGCCGGCTGCCGCGGTTGTGGCCATAAATTCGTTGTTTGAGGTTTTTTGGTGTTTTTGTTTTTGCGGCTGCTGGCTGGCTGGCTGTGAAAGTTGCGTAAATCAGCGTGAAGTAGAAGAAAAGTTCAATAGTATTGAAAATAATTGTAGAAAGTTTTTATTTTTTATATTCGCCCCCAACTCTCTGAGCTCCGATCTCCTGGCCGGCCGCAAAGTGTTTATGCAACGAGCAAGATACATGGCTAGATAGGCTCAAAGGCGTGTTCCAGCCTCGGCGATCGAACCTTAATTGACTTTCGTTTGACTCGCGATATTTGTTCGGCGTTTATATAGCTACCAATTGAGATTTCTACTGTCTGCATAGGAAAGATTATTTGGCTCTTTTGTTCTATGACTGAAGACAAGAGAGAGTCACCGAACTTGGTCTGTACCTCCCTGTCTGTTTACCATTTAATGCTGAGTTCATTTTATCATCGGAGTGTATAAAAATAAGTTTTTAATTAAATATAGTTAAAAAGAAATAAAAGAGAAATTGCAGCTATGCAGATCTTAAATTTTTATTTACCTTTTAGTCCTGTGTTAATTTTATCATCGTCTACAAAACTGATCATTCAAATATATAAAATAGAAATTGTATATAAAAGTTATTTAACAAGAAATTTAAGACAAATAGTCGCTGGTCAGTAGCATACTGTTTCTTTACCTTTTAATCCTGGGTCTTCGATCATCAGATCTTTAAAACTGGTCATCAGTCTATTAAATTATTCAAATATAAAAATTAAAAATCTCACATAAAAGATAGTTAAGAAAAGAAATATACAAAATATAGTAGCTAGTCAGAACTTCACAATCTGTTTACCTTATAATCCTAGGTTCCTTTTATCATTAGAGTCTATAGAAGTGATCATCGGTTTATTAAACTATTCAAATATATAAATTATAAATCTCTAGAAAAAGTTATTTAAACAGAATTATAGGAAAAATAGTTTTAATTTTAATCCTGTGAGTTTATAAGAGTCTATAAAACTGATAATCGGCTTATTATAATTAGTCTAAATTATAAATTATAAATCTCACATAAAAGTTATTTAAAAAGAAATATAATATAAATTGTTTACCTTTTAATCCTGAGTCTTTTATCGTCAGATCCTATAAAACTGATCATTGGTTTATTGAATTATGCAAATATATAAATTATTGGTCTCACATAAATGTTATTAAGTTAAGTTAACTATAATAAAAATAGGAGCTGGAAATTAGCTTACAACTTAGAGTCGAATTTCCCCTGCTTCAGGTACAGCCTTGAGTGGTGTTCCATTATAACTCAATGTCTCTTTTGATTTTCTTTGATATGCTAATGCCAACATTCTTTTCCAAGGCAATTAGTATCGATGCATATCGTGTAAAAGGCTTTATGCATATAACTTGTCTGGGGCAAGATCTGAATTCTAGACTCGGGCGCCATGTCAACAGGGATACATATATGGTTATATAATTATGGTCAAGTTTATTTATTCTAAAATCGCTTTGAATTAATGGACAGATAGATATGATAATTTGTAAGTTGTCTCAATCAACTTTAGTAACCTGTGATGAAGCTATGTTGAATTCAAGTTCTGAGATTGCCTCAGAGATCTTACGTAAGATATATGAAATATTATAATTTGATTTGAAATTTGATACCATGGTTGATTCCAGATAATCCTCGTCTTATAAATTGTTCAAGTCTCAAGCGAGTTTAATATATGTTCTTGGTAAGTTTATAAGACTTCGGGTTATTTGCAATTACTCCTTTATTATTTTTGGTATATTATTATTTTGCCCTTTAATACGCGAAATTTCTCCCATTTCTGAGCAGACTTGATTGCGGGTTCCCGCTACACAAACTCATTAATAAACCAAGTCTCTGATTTGAGCACATTAAGCTGTCCATTAGCGTAATACATCAGCAGCCAACGGTCTGTAATTTCGATCAGAGATTTATGTAGGACAGAAAGTTTCAGCGCGGCGGAGATATATTCCATATACCCCAGCGATATCTGACACCTCTTATCCAGCAGAAGCTGCAAACGTGTTCGGGATCCGTGTAAGCTTTGGCCACCGATCCAGTCCCAGTCCCAGCCCAGTCCCAGACCCAATTCCTGAATCTCGGACACATCCGTGGCCAGCCAAGTGTCGCAGCTGACCCACATTCCTCGGAGCCACCAAACTACTACTACTACCCAAATGAAATGTTAATAAAATGAAATCAACAAAATAAATTACACAAAATGGCAAAAGAAAATCCCAGCCTCGCCTCGAGACTGACTGACAGAAACGGTCCGTCGTCGTCGTCGTCGCCGTCGTCGATGCCAAAAAAAGGAAACCAGTCGACAACTTTATGATGGGAACCGACCGAAACTCACCAGCCAACAGCCCAACAGCAAAGCAGCGATTTTGAAAATCGAAAACCGAGCTGACGTCCGGTACAGGAGCAATTAGGCGACCGTCTTATCAACGTCGCTCGGTTTCGTAAATAAATCTCAGCACCCAACTACTGTAAGTAAATGTGGTACCAAATTCAGAGGTTACTACGGGGCTGCAACTATGAATATATAATGCTCTACCTGTTTCAAAGTTTTGTGTGTCATGGAAATTTTAATGGTTTGGCAAATATGTCAAATAGATATAGAATATATAATATAGAATAGACAAATAGATTGCTTTACTCTTTTATATATTAAAGACTATAGATTACAAAGGTTTCCAATTAAATAAATAAGACTTTTCAATTGTTTTTTCACTTGAAAGGTTCAACCCAAGCTGAAAACTAAGATGTAATATTTCTATGGCTTATATATATTGAGTTATTTTGAAATTAAACGTTTCAAAATATTTAAAAGTGCTACGAAAGAGAACAATATTGCAGTTAGGCCTTCAAATTTTATATATGAGTTGGTAAATTATACAAATTAGTCTAAAGAATACAGAAGTT
Organism: Drosophila pectinifera; assembly: GCA_008042775.1. Lineage (NCBI taxonomy): Eukaryota > Metazoa > Arthropoda > Insecta > Diptera > Drosophilidae > Drosophila > Drosophila pectinifera. The sequence goes on from VNKC01002713.1 coordinate 77,215, forward strand.
TTAAACAGATCTGTAAGATATTGACAAACTAATAGTTTTTATATTAAGACAACTCAATGATTATAATAAATTAGATTAAGAGTATTAAATACATATATAAAGCACGCCAGAAGAAAGGAAATAAGGACTGATCTTTTAACTTGTCTAAGCAAACAAATGTCCGCCTAAGGATTTCCAGAGATAATATTATCCAAGATCTTTCCATCACTCAGTCTACGAATAACAATCCCCTAAGGATAACCCCAGAAGAAGACTCACCGGGCTTCTGAAATGAAACCTCTGAGAACTGAAAAAGTAACGTTCGATAAAAAAGGCCAAAAACGATACGGAAAAAAAACAAAAAAAAAAAGAAAACATAAACTTTGCATTGCCTTTGAACGACCTTCGCCATTATTTTTATTTCTGCTGTTTTCTGATCGGTTACCTTTAAAAGTATTTCGCTGTTGTTGCTGTTTTTTCCTTAACTCACAAGTTGGCGTATATACATGCATATGTATACAGAGCTAAATAAGTGTATATACATTTGTTGCGGATGCATAAAACATGTTACCGATCCCCGTGAAGTTGCCTTCGCCTCCAGGTAAACCGCACTCAGCTTAACCCCCTGATGGTCGCTCCTTAAGCACCCAAAGAGATATAATTAATTATATTATTAATAAAATATATATAATAAATACATTTGTAATGTATATACGTATATATATTCTATATATTTTTTATACAGAAATAGAAAACATTCTTTCAGGATAAACTCCAGTTATCCTAATGTAAGAAAATAATTAATAGTCCAGTAAATAGTTAAATAAAATATACTTAATTATAATATATATTATAAATAAGAAATCTATACATGACATTATTTCCATAATAATTTTAAAATGTACGTAAAAATATTTTTTATTTAGTTAACCAATTATATGCTTTTAGCTTATATATATATTTATTTATCAAATTAAAATGATACAAAGTATATAAGATTTTAGCAAGTAATTAACTTAAATATAAATGTGTTAAACAACGAAATAAATAAATATTATTATTAATATATATAATGAAGTAGCTTACAATTAAAGATTTTCAACCACTGATGTCAAGCGGGTTAAGCCCAACTCAGTCAAATAAACTCAGCTGACGGTGCTTCATCCGCTGGGCCAAGTTTCCATCAAGCCTGACTGGCAACATGTAGCCAAGAAGCTCGGCAACAACGCTTCAATGTTGCCAGTGGCCAAGAGTGGCGTGATTTCTCCCCCAAAAAGGTGTATGTGTGAGTGAAGCATTTGAAGGTCGCACACGTCTTGCCTTTTGGGTGGAGAGATGGAGGTGGGGGTGTTAGGACTCTGCACAGAAAAATATTAGGAAGAGAAATATGAAACCATAAATAATTGGAATAATTTGTCTATTACAAATAATTTTTTTTATTACTTATAATTAAAAGAAAAGTGAATTTCTAACAATATATATATTTGTGAAATAATTAATTAATAATAGTATAATCATTAGGAATATAAAGCATTTTTATCGCTTGCATTGCGTTAGAATTCCCAACTGAACCACATCTTGATAGTAAGCACCCTAATTTTGAAGATCGGTCAGCAATCGGATACTGATAACGACATTGGCAATGTCAGATACGGCTGAACATGGCATAACAATTAGTTTTAAAGCTTTCTCTAATTTAGGTAATAGCTAAAATAACCTGTAATATTTTTGTACAGTGTACAGAAAGCGCGCCAAAACGCTTTGCAGAACCTGAAGTCGCTTTCCGTTCAATTTTCAGTTGCACCTAATGAATCCAGAGATTTATGGCCTTATGCTGGGCTGGCCATACAAACTTTTTCGTTTTGGTGTTTTGGCTGTTTTAGATCTAAGCCAAGTTTGGGATCTTTCAATGCAATGATTTATGCTTTTGAAATCGCTGCGAGCCCACTGGAAATTGCCTTGATTGATGCTGGCAACACTTTACTTGCACAAATTTGCCCGGAGAAAAGCGAACGCGAAGGAAACTGTCGGATCTCTGGGAGTTATCTTGATGGAAAAAGTGTGAAATGGTAGCTGAAGGGTATTTCAAAGTCTCAGAAAATGGTAAAAAATAAAAACGGCGAACATACACATGTTTTTGGGATATAAATAGCATATTAAGATCAAGTAAAGCATATATTTACTTGAATATTTTATAAACTAAAAAGGAAAAACTAAAAAATAAAAGCTACAATTAAGTTTGCTTATAAAATATGTTTCTTTTTTAATTTTATGATCATTTAAAAACATTTTTTACTTATAAATCCATCAATCAATTTTTTATTATATATATTATATATTATATGCTTCACTAAAACCCTTTGACAATAATAAAAAAACTTAAAATAAAAGCTTAAGTTAAGTTCGCTTATAAAATGTGTTTGTTTTCTATTCTAGAATTATTTAAATACGTGTTTTACTTAGAAATCGATTAATCTATTTCTTATATATACATATATAGCTATTTATATGATTTGAGATTATATGATTCACTTAAACCCTTTGATAATAATAAAAAACTTTAAAATAAAAGCTCAAATCAAGTTTGCTTATAAAATTTGTTTGTTTTCTATTCTAGAATTATTTAAATACATTTTTCAGTTACAAATCAATCATTCAATGCCTTATATATACATATATAGCTATGTATATTTGATTTGAGATTATATGCTTCACTGAAACATAATTCTTTCCAATTCTATGATCATTTAAAAACATTTTATACTTAGAAATCAACCAATCAATTTCTTATATATACATACACAGCTATATATATTTGATTTGAGATTATATGCTTCGCTTCACCCTTTGATAATAATAAAGATATTATTTGATTTCTTCCCTGTTATTCAAGAACTGCTCGTTAAGCTCTATTTGCCATATAAACATTTTTTACTTAGAAATCAATCAATCAATTTCTTTTATGTGCATATATAGCTATATATATTTAATTTGAGATTATATGCTTCAGTAAACCCTTTGATAATAATATAGATATTACTTGATTTCTTCCCTGTTATTCAAGAACTGATCGTTAAGCTCTATTTGCCATATAAAACGCTGCGCTTCGATATTCACTTATTTATTTGTTAGCTTCGAGTGGCAAGTGATATGCGTGTGATTGGAATCCCTCGCAATGCGATCTGACACCGCCTTTGCACTTGGCTGCCACAAAATGTTGCTCGAGTGGTCATAGTCGCCGCTGCATCTCAGCGCTTGGAAGGCGTATCGAGTTTCCACTTCGCCTTCGCTTTCGGCAGCAATCATTTTCAGCTCACTTCCAGTGTATCTCAGCTTGTCAAATTGTATCTCAACGCGGCCGGCTGATAAAATGTTAAACTAAGTGACAAGCTCTGATAAAAAAAAGCAATAAAATAAGAGATGAGAGGCAGAGGCAGAGGCGCCCAGGGCCGTTCACTTGTCTAGCGCTTTTTGGTCATTTTTGGTTACCAAAAAAGCTTCAGGCCGGGCGGCCCTTCATTTGCCATTTAAGGCACAGTTTTTGGACTTTTGAGGGTCACCTCACCTCCACGGTGCTTCCCATGTAAATTACGTCAATTGCTCGACTCGGTGGTCTTTAAGCTTTTGCATCACTTCACTTGTCACGACCTTAGTTATCACCCCAAGACTGTCGGTAAAAAAGTGTTAAAAGTAAATGTTACCTTCTGTTTTAGCTGCGCGGCCTCTGCCCTCTGACGTGCATATTGTAAATTCCAAAGAGTATACAAAAAAGTAACGAAATTTGTTGAGATCACAGAAATAAATCGAGCCAAGGTCGCTCAAGAGGAAATGATCTTATTAAACTTGAAGAACATCAGACCAAGTATAGTATAGCATGATTCCACCTTTAAAAATGTAAGAGTTTATACTTGAAAAAATATTTGTTTTAGTAGTAATTTGTTCTAGCATACTCCAGAAAATGGTTTAATTATAAAGTAAATTTTTCCATGCTATATAGGAGTTATATATATGAAATTACTTCCATAATAATCTTTATTTGATATAGTAGTATATTGTTCTAGCATATTATACTAATGTAAGAAAATAATAAATAGTCCAGAACATGGTTAAATAAATTATACCTAATTTTTCCATGCTATATAGGAGTTGTATATATGAAATATATCCCATAATAATCAAAGAAAATGCATTTTAAAATATATTTATTTAAGTTAGTTGTATTAATACAGTTTAAAAAGGGTTAGGATAGCATGATTCTACCTTAACAAATTTAAGAGTTTTTACTTTAAGAAATATTTGATATAGTAGTATATTGTTCTAGCATAAGCTCCATTTATCCTAATCTAAGAAAATAATAAATAGTCCAGAAAATGGTTAAATAAATGGTACCTAAAATTCCCATGATATAAGGGAAGTTCTTTATATGACATTACTCCCAAAATAATCTTTACAATGCTCTATAAAATATTTTAATTTAAGTTAGTAGTATTGATACAGTTTAAAAAGGGCTTATTTCAAATTATATAAAATATTCAGAATTCAATTTAAAATTCCACCAATAAAAATAAAATTGGTTCCTAGTATGAGACACACACCAAAGCTAAGCAGAATCTCTTTATATATCAGGACTTCTCTTACAGGAAATACTATAATAATTTCACATCTTTCGGATTACAAAGCATTACGCGGGGCTCCTTGGACCCCATATGCCTTGGTTTTGTGAGTGTTGAGACACTCACTGTGACTCAGCTTAAGAGATGTTTTGTCTTACATTCAAAACAAAGCTGGGGCATTCATTGAATAGCGAAACTGGCACATAGACACGGAATACAGGGCTATTTATACATATGTTTGTGCTGTATTTATTATTCACAAGTTGAGTGTTATTGAAGCAGGAAGTGCAGTGCGTATGGCAACATGCTAGTCCGAGGCAGCAGCAACTGTGAGGCATGCTGCCAGATGATTTAGTAGGCGTTGCAAACATTCGCCATATGCGTGCAGCATGCGGCAGGCAGCCACTTAAACTTCTCTCATGCCACAAAAAAAAACAAAAAGCATAAAACAAATTAAGAAAATAAACAAAACAAACCCCGAAATCAACAGCAGAAGAACAGTGCGAGTTTCCTCACTTCCCCCTGCAGAAGTGAACTTTCCGCGACTGCACTCAAAAAAAGACTTTTGTCTTTTATTTTATCTAATAATGAATTTACTATTAGACTAGATTTTGTAGAACAAAATACATAAAGTTGGCATGGATACTTTGTTAATACCATATTGTAAATATTAAATGTAGAGACTCTCTTAAAGATAATATTTTAGGTCAACTATATAAATAAAATAAATTAAATTGGAAATACTGGAAAAACGGGCTAAATCTTCTCAGAGAAAATATGAAAATATATTATTAGTAAATTAAATAAAATTTTTTGCAATGTCGCCCTTAAGAATTTATTTTTTTTATGCTTGACTATATTTCTTATATCAAAATATATTTTAAATATTAAATATAAAGACTCCCTTTAAAAAATATTTTAAGTCAATCTGGTAAACAAATGTATTATTTTATAATTTATTTTATTATTATAGAAAGGGCTAAAGCTTCTCCCAAAAAATATGGCACAAATAAATTATTTTATCGGTCTGTATTATTAATTTATAAATATACCCAATCTTTTCTAAACATAATCATCTAAGAATTTATTTTTAAAAATGTTTGACAGGATTTCTTATATCAAAATATATAAATTTGCCATGGATACTTTATTAATACAATATTGTAAATATTAAATATAAATACTCTCTTTTAAAAATATATATTAATAATAATAATAAATAAATATAATATAAATAGAGACACTGTTATAATAAAAATGTTAGGTCANAAGAAACCTCTAAAACTTTTTCAAGAAATATGTCACAAATTAAAGGTACATAAATTATTTTTTTCGGTCTTCATTAATATAACCTAACCTTTTAACCTTTTAACTTAACCATCTTTTTTGCAGTATTACACTTAAGAACTTACTTATATATATTTAAATTATTTAAATTATTTATTTTATTATCTATTTATTTTATTATTTCTTCCAGTATTCTTTTGGATACACTGTGGATTTATAAAACCGTTTCGCCCCCTTGATCCACCGTTCGGGCTCAACGCATGCGCAAATTGCTCGCCGACTGCTGCGGCAATAAATTCATAAAAAATCATTAAGCAGAATTTAAGCATCCACAAGATGCAGGCTTCTTCACACATATGAGGCAGGGATTGGAAAGGGATCGCTATCGGGATTGGGCCCTCGGCTGGGAGGGGCTCTGTAAGAGCTCTGTGTAATATCGATGCCTGGGCCTCCTCCGAGATGTCGCATTAATTTCAAGCTTAAGCAAGGCTCTGTTGGACATTCCATATATAAATGGTATCTTAAGCACATGGCCAACTCGTAAATTTCAGCTCAGACTCATCCCCAGCCAGGTGAAGGAGTGGGGAGAACAAGGACTCATAATATTAGAAGAAGGCACTTTGCTGAGGTGGGAACTGAAGTGGCACAGGTATATTTATAGAATAAGGTACTACATGCCTTAACATTTACTCATTTATATTATATATATTCAGAGAAAGGCAGGGAAGTCTATATTGTTAATATAAATTTAATAAAACTTCAGTACTGGTTGAAAAACCAAGTGAAAATTTGCATGCTGGGCATGCAAAAATATTGAAGAGGAGTCAAGGCTTCGGAGGAGACAACAAATGACACCACAAAGCAGAGCTGGAATAAAAACAAAATTATTTTAATTTTATGCTACGTTTTCTGACTGTTTCTCGCGCGTTGTTTTTTATTTGTTTTTATTCTTAAGCCGCGCCGGGGAAGGCGTCAAGCGAATTGTTTGTTTATGCGAGTTGACAGACCAAACAAGCCGAGGATAAAATTTGAGATGAGCCCAGAGGGAGTGGCGAATACGCCGAGAGCGATGCAGAAAGAGATACCGACGTCTGGGCACCGAGAAGATATAAGTTATAGAGATAAAAAATAAAATGTGCATATGGGAAATTTATGCGATATTCGGCGTTCAGACATCTTCAAATTAATGTTGACACTTGTCTCCTCCCAAGATCTTTTTGACCTTCCCCCGCTTTATATTTTTTTTTCCAAAAAAGATCTCATTAGAATCCGCTTCGAATTCAACTCAAGGTTGAACTCAACCCTCTGCAAATTTATTATTATTATTTTTAGTTTTATACCATCTTCTTTTGCCTTTGTATTTATACAGAAGCTTCCTTGGCCAATCCAAAACAAAAGAAACCGAAAACAACAAATCTCGTTTCCGATAAATCTTTCCAGCTGCAGCTCCTTCACTCAGGCAGAATTATTATAAGATCTTTTCCCCAAATCCTGGCTCTTTTTGAAATTATAATTACTAAGTTCTTTCATATGAAAACGAATTAAAAACACATTAAATACTTTAATGAAATAAGTAGTCTCTACCTTCTGTATAATTAAGATATCTGACTCCGCCTTAAAACGGTTATATTCTCCAGCTTAGCCCTCCTCTGGGGCAAAGTCTAATGCAAATCCTCTCAAGTCAAGTACCTCCAACTCCCAACCATGTATCCCTCCCTCTGGAAAGCTGGCCCCGTTGGTTTGTTTATGTTACAACATTTAGGTTGAGCCTGGCTTTGTGACGCAGATCTGGTTGCCTGCACTCTCTCTGGCCTAAGTGGCCGACGTCATCACTTTAGTCCGATCCACTCCCATCCCCCCACCCCACCGCACTGCCTCCGATCCGATGCTATCCTATAGCCCAGCCGATCCGATCTGATCCGGCCACATGTGGAGTTTGTTGGGCACACAGATACACCATGGTTAGGCTATGATCATGAAGATCGTGTCGCGGTTGTTTTCGCTCTCACTGTGCAGAGAAAAAAATCTTTAAACTCTTTATAATTATATATATTTAATTGTATATATTTTATTTAATAATATTTAAAATGTCTGGAAAGTCTTTATAATCTTATACATTTAATAAATATTATGATAGATATACCTTGAAAGGAAAACTCTTAAAACTATTTGTACTAATAAAGTTCTTGAAACTAGGTTAACATATTTTGTCCTTAATTTAATTAAAGAAATAGATCTCACTACCAAGTGAAGTGTAGAAATATTAAACTAAAATTTAATTTAATAATACTTAAAAAGTCTTTAATCATATATATTTAATAAATATTATGATAGATTTGCTTTAAAAGGAAAACTCCTAAAAATAATTAAACTAATAAAGTTATTGAAATTAGGCTAACATATTTTGTACCTAATTTAATTAAAGAAATTGATTTCACTACCAAGTGAAATGTAGAAATATTAAATATATATTAAATATTACAAATCAACCCTGGAACTATTTTTTTCGGTGCATATAAGTTCTGGCTTTTTTCTCTATTTGCAAAAGAAGCTCTCAGGTTTTTTCCTCAGTCTCTCGAGCTGAATCGCGGCTGCCGATCTTCTTCTGAGACTCCGAGCCCCAAGACGGGGCACTCAGACAACATTTCTATTATTTATACCCGTCCGCAGGCTTTGCGGATATTTCTTCCAGTTTTCGCACTTTCCTCAGGCTCCGTGGAAGTGGTCGCTGTGGTCGTGGCAATGTAGCAATTAAAAATAATTTGTTTAGCTTGTTTTGTGTCAAAAATCATGAAAATACATCATAATAAAAGTAATGTTTTTATCAAAGGTGCGGCGGATTTTTTACACTGATAGATGCAATATCTATATCTGGCCGTTTGTATTCGTTTTTTCTTAGCTTGTTCAGTGAATGGAAATCATTTGTTTGAGAGAAATTCGCTTGGAAGAAACTATAGAGAAATGGGGGAAGACTTGCTTGGATTAACCTTAGATTAAGCGGATTAATAATTTTCACATTAAAAGTTAATAAATGGGTTTACATTACTATTAAAAAAGCCGGTTGGTTATAATTTGTTTGTGTTTTTTAAGTTGCATTAAGATAGCACATTAATTTAATATTGTGAATCTTAAATTTTATGTAACCTCTGATGTTTTGTAGGTTTTCTCCATACTAGCTAGTGACCGCACTTCGAGCGATAACAATATCGATCGGGCTGCATTTTCGATTATTAGTTTATATATGAGACTTCTTACATATTTTCTTATTTTTAATATATATTTAATAAAACATATTTTCTTATTTCTAATAATATAAAATTATTTTAATAACCTTACACTAAAATACCTATATACCAACCAATAAAATTCCACTAGTATCCATAATACAACGTTCCAGCTGCCGACCCAGACCTTCAAATACAAAGTCCGGAACTGGTTTATATTGACAGCTCGAAGTGGGGCTTTTGAAACAGAAAAACAGAAAAACAGCACAAAAAATATATATCGGCAAATCCAGCCAAATGTAAACTTATTTCCCTCGCCCGAGTGGCTTTGATTGAAAGGCAAATAAGCTGCCGGATTCAATGAAAACGGAGACTACTCACAATTCGTCGGCTCCTCGGGGCTGGAGATATGATGGAAATCCACATTTGACGACGGCGCTGACAGCGGCAACAACAACAACAAGTATATACATAAATCATTTGCACAGACAGAAATGCAAATCTTTGCAGATTAAAACAAAAACAAGGCGGCTGTATAAATAAACATCATGCGAGCCAGACCTAAACCTGTCAAATCCGCGATATCGTGAAGATAAACCCCCGAGCACCGGACGGTCCACTCGGTCCACTCCTGAGTGCGTTTTTCCCTCCCATAATATTTGTTTTAATTAAATGCCAATCGCCGAACGTAATTGCGGCACATTAGGTAAGAAAAAAGAGTAAAAAACTCTCAAGAAATCACATCGGAATATTTTCCGAAATATCTCTGACGTTTTATCTGCTCAAGTTGAAATCGAAGCGGACATTAATTGACCGACAGAGATTAGCCCGCCGACTTGAGAGGCTGAGATACCATCGACCATATAGAGATCGTGGGGAGAATGGCCGATCGCCAAATCTGACATCGCTTAAAAGGTCACAAAAGACTTAACAAGAGATCAGCGATGCTGGAAATAATGTAGGAGAAAATGTTTATATTTATACATTTATTCGGTGACAATATGCGACGCTTTACTACATATTTATATATTTTTTATTTGGTTCAGAAACTTCTATAAGTCTTAAACAGTATTATTTTAATAATTATTAAGATAAGATCTACAAAAAAAATTTTAAAAATATACTAATATATACTAAAAGATATTAATTTTCTTTAGTATCTTATCCTAAAAATAATTATTAGATTTTATAAAATTAATCCCATGTCAATGGATATTTCTAATATCCTTTAAAATCGAGGATTAAAAATATGTTCGATTTATAAAAAAGGTTATTTCCTTAAATAAGTTTTATTATAGATTAATTATAATATATATATATATATATATATATATATATATATATAATACAGATGATAGATTAACTAAAACGATATATATAAAATTTAACCCCTTGTTAATTGACATTTATTATGTGCTTTAAAATCAAGGAATAAAGAATATGTTAGATTTATAATAAGTTATTTCATCAAATAAGTTTTATAGACAATCCTGATATATTTTTAAGGATGTCTAGAACTACTAGAACTACTTTAAGCTAATTCATTCAAAATGTATTTATATGCAAATATAATTAAATATAATTAGCAACAGACGCACCCAACTATAAATATATACACAAATAATTACCAACACCGAGAAATGAAATAAATATCAAATAAATGATAATTAAATATAACATCAAAATGAATTTATATGCAAAAAGAGTAAAATATAATTAGTAATAATAAAATAATTACCAACACCGAGAAATGCAATAAATATCAAATAATATATAATTTAATATAACATCAATATGTATTTATATGCAAAGTTAAATATAATTAGCAACAGACGCACCCAACTATAAATACAAACAAAAATAATTAACAACACCGAGAAATGCAATAAATATCAAATAAATGATAATTAAATATAACATCAAAATGTATTTTCATGCAAATATAGTTAAATATAAATAGCAACAGACGCACCCACCTATAAATACAAAAATAATTACCAACACCGAGAAATGCAATAAATATCAAATAAAAGATACTTTAATATGCCATCAAAATGCTGCCAGTCATTACTAGCAACCACAAATGTTAATAAAGCAAAAACTGCATGCTCGCTAGATATAAAATTCAATAATTATAATAATTATTGCCAGTGCCGGCCGGAGTAGCACAAAACAAAGCCCAAAGCAGCCACGAAACAATATCCGAAAATATAAATGAAACCTTGACTTTAAAAATGTTGATCTTTTGCCCGGTTTGACTGAAGGAGCTGATCCGCAACGATCATAAAATCATAAAATTGCCGATTGAAGGCCTGCAATAGGTAACTCCCCCCGGGTCCCATTTGAATCCGCGGCTATATGGTAACTCCCCTCTAAAAGCTTTATCGCCACCGACGGCTCACTTGCCATTGTGCCAGCTTTTGTTTCGAGGCAATTAGGCGAGAATATTTTTATTTGTTATGGTAATTACATTTGCCGTATTTCATGTGCCGGCTGCTAGTAAAAATAACAGGCACGGGCACAGCACTATTTTGTTGATTTGAGCTTGAAAATCTGAACAACAACAAATGTCGAAAGGGTCAATGATGGCCAAAGCTTCGCACTCAATTTTTCGGGGCGTCGCTGAGTGATTTTTAATAATCACTTTGAATCGTGTCCATTGAAGGTCGAATCTGATTTGGAAACAGAATTTTGAGTCAGATTTTTAATGGAAGAATGAAATATAAAAAACATAATAATAAAATATAAGTCTAATTATTCCGCCTAATAAAATGTGGTAGAGTCTAAGCTTGTTAAATATTAAATGGAATATATAGAAACCCATAAGATATATATATATATATTATATTGTATATCCGAGACTACTGTATACATTTTCTTTATTTGTTGCCCAGAACAAGTGTTTTAAAGCATTCACTACCATTTAAACAAATTTAAGCAATTTGTTTTTTGCCTACATTTAATAAATAAATATTAATACCACGTCTATCCATCTGCTTATATAAAATATAAAGACACCTTTTACAATATTTCACTGTGGAATTCTCTTTGAGCTATATCAACAGCAACAAAGTACTCTAACCCCACACACGATATTTCATTATAACTAATGAACGTTTCGTGGGGCATTGACAATTAATCAAAATTTAATTAAATAGACAAAATGCCGCATTAAGGCATGCACTTTACATTGTTGCTTTTGCCATGGCTAACAATTTATTGTGCTTGCATATTCAGATGCAAATCTGTCGCCAACGTGCAAAATGCTAAATGGTTTTTCTTTTTTTTTTTGTGGTACAGCGGGCAGGTAAGTGAGTACTTGTACTCGTTCAAAACTCGTACTTGTACTCATACGGGTACTCAGACTCACACTCATTGGCGGTCTGGGCCTAGTTTTGGACCGTGTGTGGGCCGCAATTAGTGGAGAAGGTTGAATGTGTGCGGGCTAAGCCACTTTGAACGACATCAGTGCTGACCACAGCAGTTTTTTGTGTTAACAAAAAGTGAAGTAAGGCTTACAAATTAGAATTTTTGGACTCTTTGAACATATATTTATTGACAGAGTATGATTTTACACTTAATAAGCAAGAGGTTCAGCGTTGCCATATTTGAAGTATAAAGCCTACCATTCTTTTAAGTAAATCGATTAAAAATCGATAACAGAAACCCTTAAGAAACATATGCTAAAGGGAAAAGGGATCGTATAAGAATATAACATAATAATCAGTTTTAAGTTTTTTTTTAAGTTGTTAATAAGCAAAGTGTTTTAAAGAACCATATACGATGTACATAAGTAAATTTATGTAAATGGATTAAAAGCCTTTAACAAAAACTCTTAAGAGAGTTTTAAAGAGTTAAGAGATAAAAAAGTTAAGTTAAGAGTTTTAAAAGAGTTAAAGAGCAATAAGATATTCATAAATAAACAATATATTCGTCTGTTTTTAAACTTACTAACTTACATTTACAGTTTTTTCTTAATGATGGGTTGGCTAAAAAAACTAAAATCAGTCATCAAATGAGCTCACCTTTACCACAGGTAAGTACATTTTATGCAGCGAAAAGCCCCCTTCTAGCACACACTCATCCATGGCCACTGACTAAGAGCTAGAAGACCATTTGGAACAGCGATCATTATCGACGACATGCGATCGAAGCGTGCAATTTGAGAATTTATCGATTTTCAATAGTCGAATGCGATCTGCATACGAGGCGGGGAGAGCGAGAAGGCTAGAGAGCATGCAACGTTTCATGCAACAATTCTCAAACATGATTTCGTGCTCTCGACCAGATGCATTCATTAATGCATAATTATAGACAATTAACTGCAGGCTCTCCTGCTCTTGCGGGTCCGAAGATGCCGAACGATCGCTAATGGTGACGCTGAAATTGCCGATCAGAGAAAATTGCAACCATTCGATTGTAGCCAAAAAGTGTCTCAGATGAGCTGTAATCGAAACTCGTACGAGTGTATCTCTGGCTGGATTGGATGGATATCTTGTATCTCGAATCTTTTGTGTTTTCCTTTAACTCTTGAGGAGCGATTTAACTGTTGCAAAGCTCCGATCACTGCACAGAAAACTAGTTTATACAAATAGGTTTTCTTACATGAAAAATTTTTAAATTCTACTGTATCTGTTAAGATCTCTGCAAAGGTTTCCTTTTAGTTAAGTTTCTTTGTTAAATGAATGTTTTATTTACCTTATTTCTTTCTGTGTGTTTTGTGGCTTGTTTAAGCTTCTAACGCTTTTCAGCTTGACTTGATTTCGGGGCGATGTCGAACTCGTTTTCCCACGTTGGAAATTCTTCGATTTGCGTGCAATCGCAATCTCCACTGACACCTTTTCAGATTTCCTTTCCCCTTCCGACGCTCTCTCTTGCACTTCAGATACCACAGTGGTAAATATACTTTTAGCTATATATGAATAACCATGGCAAAAATTCTTTGACAATTGCTTGATGGCGGCCGACTATTAAATTCAAGAATGTCTGAGCTTGCTGGGTAATTCCTGCAAAAATAGCCAATTAAAGTTGTGGAAACTTCTGTATTTTCACTCTATAACTCTCTAATTTCTTCCCACACTTTTGCTAACTTTTACAAAAATTTGCAATCCCATGGCTATCCCACGTTCCCAAAAAAAAGTACAATCGAAATAGACAAAGTCCCGATGATTGAACAATGGGAATTCAATACCAAATTTTACAAAATCATTAAGAAAACAAGTGAGCAAGATCTTTCACATATAAGACAAGACTTAAAAATAACAAAGAAAAAATGGAGAAATAAAAACAATTGTGAAAAATCACTAAAATCATAGAGAGAAATCATAAGATGTGTGTCACTAATGCGACAAAATTTCACTGTGAAAAATATAGAAAAAAGAAAACAAACAAAAGCTTGCCAAAAAACGTACATATATCTTAAAGCCAAACATCCTATTGGCGATTAGATATGCAGAGATGAAAGGTGCGATGGATAGCGGCAGAAGTATTACTATAATCAATTATAGAGGAGGGCTTTCTAATATGTAAATGAGTTATTCTTAGCTACCTTCAAATGAAGGAAGTCATTTAACTCTCGGTTATCTAAAATCGAACGAATATTTCACCTGAAATGTATTCTAATTTTCCTAAACAACAAATTTGGATTTATTCAAGACCAGAACTGGTTCCAACAGAAAATATCATCGCGTGCAGCTCTTTCCGGTTAATTTTCTGGGTGTTAAAAAATACAGCCACCTGACTGACTTACTGCCGAATTTTTGAATACTAAATTAATATTTATACAACATTTCAAGAGCGCTGCTTAATTACAGCGAGTGACTTTGCCTAGGCCCATAGCCATAGAAATCACGAGCTCAGTCCGGGTTCACTCAACTCGGGCCGAAAAAATATTCATAACTTTATGATGAATGTCTCGCGACTCATTAAATCAGGCAGCACATTTTTGCCGGCATATTTTTTTCCAGCATATGTTTTTCGTGCTCAAAGTGAGAGTGACCGTGAATATTTGTTTGCTTCTCGAGCATTTCTGCTTTTGGTTCGAATGATTAATGTTAATTAGTTGCCATAGGAAACTATGCAAATTAATAAAAACAAAAAAAGGGTAATAATTAAGACGTGGTCTTTGCAGCAAAATTATGATTTCATTTGCAGATAATCCCATTTGCTGTAAGCATCTTTGCGGTCTGGGGTCAGCCGGTGGTAGGTATACTCATCTATCTTAAATGGGTCTCGCTGGGAGACAAAAGTCACGAAAGCAGATGATTTATTATGGCATGCGAATTTGTAAGTTTTGCTTTGTTTTCCTTTTTTTGGCATAGATACAAAAGAAAATGGGTTATATTATTAATCAATGTTTACATTTGGGTTAAGTTATGAAAGTTGTTTTGGGCGGAATTGGGTAACCAACTCGGGTAATCATTTAGACATTTCAGTCATATTGAAATAGGCGGCAACAGCCTATTCGATCTAGCCATGTAAAACTGTTTTTAAACGTAATATATATATATTTTTCCAAGTGCTCTTAGAAGTTAATATAATATTTCAAAAGCGGGTAACAATGGTAATCATCTGCAGAAAATGTGTTTTTTTTTTCACTTGTGGGAGTTGTCGCAACTTTCCGCATTGTAATAATTGTTGAAGCTAACTCAACAGCATAATTAAACCCTCAATGAACGATGCGGAGACTAAGCAATTTGTGCCATTAGTGACAGAAAGAGACAGAAAGCAGGCTGGACAGCAGACGATAGGTCGGTAGTTTCGATCATAAGAATAATATAAATAGAAATATTAATAATAATGAAAATGGTAATATTATAAATTTCTGTTAATAAAAAATATAAAATGTTATATTTATTTACCACTAGTGTAAAGCTATAATTGTAAATTAAATGTAAGTAAGGTTACTATAATTTCGAGCCCAACTGTACAGATAAGGTAAGCAGGGGGCATTGCCATCCCATATGCCATTGCATAAGCGGCAACAATGTATACCGTTACCCGGCTTACTAATGAGCTGGGAGCAGAGAGAGCGGCTGAGTGGGGAAAGAGAGCCGCTCGTAAGTAAGCAACGCACGTATCTTCGGTTCCGGAGATCCAGGAGAACCAGAAGCACGCAGAAGAAATGTGCATATTAAGATAAGAATGCTGTGGTCAGCCGGAGCACTGAGAAGAACGAGAGCGAGCGAGAAGGCGAGTGTGGGCCGAAAGTTACCGAGTGCCCCAAAAGAATGTTTCCCGGCATGCATCGTATGTTATGTACTTACATGCACAAGTCAGTGCAACTGGCCTGCCTCCCCCATTCCAAGCCGAGATTGTGGCTCTAAGCCCGTCAGTCTGGTTTTCTTCTCCCATTTTCTTCGCTGCCTCCTTTGTGGCATCGCCTTAAGCTCCGAAATGGGTCAATTTAGTGACAAGCGATGCGATGCAATGCGATGCAATGCGATGCCGTGCCACAAGTCTCCCGGGCAATGACAAGTCTCCGTCTCCGGACGATTGAACTTCTCCACAGATGACACATATGGCGCACGGCAAGAAAAGATCACTTGAGAACGGAAAGCTCTCCAAATACTGTATATATTAACCCTTATTCAGATCTCCGGCTTCAGTTGTGATCTTTAGAGCTTTTATTGAGAGATTTCATCCTTAATTCTACAATCATATTTGAAAAAGTCTGTCTCCATGACACCTCCAAATAGGATTTTCTCACCTACATGCCATAAATATTTGTATTATTCTTTAATCACATGATATTTAATACTTAAAATGAAAGAAATATTTAAAGTCTTTCAGTGCTGGCATCCAGGCGAGATCTCGGATAACGCTGGCTTAAGCTTTCTCTTGTCGACAACGAGTAGCTCCAACTAGAGATCGCCGCTCCATAGATGCCGTAAAAGACGAGTGGCTAGAAAATCATTTGTTATTGCATAAAAAGAATGAAATAGACAATACAATATTATAACAAATTTGTGTAGAAGCCCGTCTCCAAAAATAGGGTCATGAAGCAATCCTTGAACTCATAGTCTTTATAGAGTTTAGTTATCATTATGCGTTTTAAATTGTTATATACTCTTCAAATTTTATTTTTAAATACTATTTTTGTAAAT
Organism: Drosophila pectinifera; assembly: GCA_008042775.1. Taxonomy (NCBI): domain Eukaryota; kingdom Metazoa; phylum Arthropoda; class Insecta; order Diptera; family Drosophilidae; genus Drosophila; species Drosophila pectinifera. Next base: position 94,423 of record VNKC01002713.1, read on the forward strand.
GGAGTTTATCAGTGTGTCAACTGCAATGCCCTTGGACAAGAAGCGTGCTCCGAAAAAAGACTCAGAGATACTTGTGTAATCGATAGCGATAGTGGGTATAGTTGTGGTGATTACAAATACAAAAAACTATCTGCTCGTTTCTCGGACTGGAGCTCCCCTGATCCAACCGATGATTTGGAGCAATGCATTCCGGAAGACTTAAATATAACAGAAAGTATAAATAACAACAATAAAAGAGCTTACATTTCTAAATAGTTAATCGCACGAAATTCCAGCTTCCATAGAAATTTGCTGCGTTTGGTCAAGATCCCTTGGATGCCAAATTTTAGTGAAACCTGGCAATGAATACACTTGTGGGACATGTAGAGGTACTAGCAAGAACTTGTTTTACAATAATCTAATGCCTTGTCCATGCAAAAGTGGATCGCCCATACAGCAAAGCCATAATGTGAATGTAATATTCTTAGCCTTGCAGCCCTTTTTTTTGCTGAATTGGGATTTTATATTGAAATTAGTGTTATAAATTGCGGTACATTGTATATTGTTCAAATATTTTCAAATGGCGATAATTAAATCGGACTATGTATAAAAACAAAGAAAGCTGCTCCAAGGCAATTTGTATAAATGTATGATGTAACCCTTTTCCTATTCAGATATACCCGAAACACGATAAATAATGTTTACAGGAAGTACAATAACTACTAATAAAAACATTTTTTAGTTCGATAGCCCCATGACGAAGGTGTGATAAGCGGAATTCCACACTGACGGGGATTTTAGGAAGTCGCATTTTATGTATTCCTCGACTTGGACCTTTATCAGAACCAGATAGTGTGTGGGCTCCGAGAACAAAGCCAACTTAAAATACTTTGCATACCAGCCAACAGTTGGGCCATTCATCCACCCACCAAGGGAGCCCAAGGTAATCAATTAAGCGCCAGAATTATGGGGTCAATACAAGACCAACTACTGGTGGGACGTGGGTGCAAGTTTATTATACGGCTTACCGTATACTTACTTGATTTTATTGCATTCGGCTGCTGACCAGCAAAACAAAGCTAGCCATAATCGAGGGGCGGGAACTTCAAGGCGCAAATAAATTAGACCAACATGGCCTAGGCCGGCCCGGGTCCCAGGTCGCGGCAGGCTTTATCAATCGAACAATTATATCTTGTGCAGCGAGGGTCTCTCTGCCTCTCTGGCGCTGCACGCAAAACTAGTCACGAACTGAGTCGGGAAAAAGGAACTATTAAACTGGGTAGAGATTGGCAACCAGCCCAAAAAGATGACGCCAGTTCGAAACCCGCCTTTACTTATTAATTTAACCCACTTTTCCGCTCGTGTCGCAGCCTAATATAAAGCAGCCGAGGGAAAGATTGTCTAAGTAGATCTGGGAAGCTTTCAAATAATGAAGCCAAGAAAAGAGAGTCTAGTTGGGTCAACGGAAGGCTCACAATAACAAAAAAGTAAAAGAAAACTGTAGTTGTGACTATTAAATACCCGTGTCTGAAATCATTGCTTCTAGCTACTGCTGGGAAGCGATAAGAAATACATAGTTGACCTATAGGCGATATTTTCTAGTTCTGCATACAAATTTTAAAAACAATTTTGAGTGTTCCAAATTGTTAGTTAAACTGAATCTGATAGATTCTGATACTTGGACATGTCTAAATCGACTCGCCTGCTGTAGCTATATGATGTATAAAGCTAGAGATTACTCTAAAAGGTTTATAAAGAAAAATATTATCATTTGCTAAAATAATATAAAAAAGGTATATTTAAGATTCTAAAACCTATTAACTATCTTACTTGCGAGTTACTTAATATAATTATTATTTAAGCGGTGCATAAACCAACCTAAGTGACTTGATCCCTCACCAAGTTCTTGCTTTTATGTACATATATACATAAGTATGCACATATATATGCTATGTCCATATGCTTTTGTTTACCTAAGTAACGAGCCAAGCGATGTTGTCTAGGTCAGGTTTAGAAACAGCTTGGAGCTCGATTTATCTTGCAATATACAAACTTATAAAGTTACATACATAATAGTCCAGTTTTCCTTAAATAATTTATGTACAGGAAAGAAAGTCAACCCATTCCCAGCTTTATTCTGTTTATTTTAATATTTCTAATTTGTAACACAAGTTTCATTCATAGATCACAAACTGAAAGCTAATTTATTGCTTAATAGTTTTATATTTAATGTAAAACTTTTCGCAAAACGTAAGCTGATAGAGACGGATACAACGAGAGAATAAACGAAAGAGCCTGCAAGGCAGAGAGTGAGAGCCGAGCTTGATTTTCACAGCAAGAGAGTGAGAGCGAGTGAGCAATTAAGTTCTCTCCGCGTCTGAGTGGGAGTGCAGAAACCAGTTTCTTTCTCTCTCTCCTCCTTTTCTCTCTTTGTATGTTTTATGCTCTTATGCTGTGCCAGCGACTTTTTAAATTAAAAGCCGCTGTCGCGTTTTCCAACGGTTTTCTTTCTCCTGCTCCTTCTTCTTGGGTTTCTTATGTCGCCGTCTTTTTCGCACAATCAAAACAAACGCGCGTTTCGATCGTTCTCTGTTTTTGTTTTGACTTCTTCTGCTCGTTGTTGTTGCGGTTGATTTTGTGGTTTCTGTTGTACTTTTCTTCCTCTTCCTCGTTCACGCAGCTCATTAAACTTTTCACTGCTACTGTTCTTCTGTCGTCGTCGTCGTCTAGTCCGCTTCCACTCCCTCTATACACAAAGAGAAATAATACATGATTTATTTTTCTTTTAATTATTTTCAGGGTTCTTAATTTTACTTATTAGTTACTCAACTGTCGATGAAATTATTTAACTTTCATCACAACCTAGTTAAAATGTCTCTCAATAACATTTTTTGGAAAATGCCCATAAAAGTATGCTATTCTTGTTGGAAGCGTTGGGCCACAGTACTTTCATGGGCGTTCACTTTACCTTAGATTTCCTATTGAATACTTTCTGATTGAAAAATCTTAATACTTATGTTATATTTATAAAATGAAATTTTACACATAATACACATTAAGTTAGATTAATGAATACTTACTTAAGCTGCAACTTATGTTATCTTAACTGATTCTAATATAAAATTAAAACATATGATCGATTTAAATATTTTTTTCCGTGCACACACAGTAATTAATTTCAATGGCCCCGAACTGTTTGGGGCACGCTTAATCGTTTGATAAGAAGCCATATTGAGTTTCCAGCTCCTAGCGAACTCTTCGCTTAATTAAAAGACTGATGTACCAAATTCATACGGAGCATTCAAAGCATTCGCTAAAAATCAAGTTGTATATAAAGTAAAAGTTTTTCATAGCTGATATAAATGCGAGCAGACTGACCAGAGCATATATATCTGTACTAAATATGTCCCAAGCTGAGCTTATTAAATTGTAGTTACATTTTTGTCTTGATCCCTGAACATGGTCGTATATAGAGTCGGATATTTTAATTTAACGATGTTTCACCGTTAGATTCAAGACGTAGATAGCCTAAGGAAATTATTTTTCATTCTCTTCTTCGAAGAACCAGTGTGTGCCGGCTAAATTGGGTTAAGCTTAACCACAGAATTAAAAGATTTGGTTTGGGCTCCAAATTAAACAAAGGTTGGGTGTAATGCTATCTCAAAATCAACTTGGTTTCACAATGGGTAGAGTGAGTATTACATCATATTTGCATCGGGACACCATCTATAATTACGTATGAGCAATATTTGGTATATATATATTAGTATACAAATCAGTAAAAGTACAACAGAATTTAAGATTCAAATAAGAGGCTTGTAAGCGTATTCTAAGTCTCCTAAATAATCAGATACAGATATACAAAAATACAGAAATCATCATACCAATTATATAAGGATAACTTTATATAAGGATAATCAAGGAATAAATATATTATTTTATAACTAAGCTACATTACTAAAAATGGCTTATCTCTATCAGTTTTCTAAAAGATTGCCTGCTAACTTTTGAATTATATTCGGAAAATTATCGATGTCAATGGAATCAAAATCGATTTTGACATCGAAAACATCGACACTTTCCAGGCTCTATTAATTATTATTATTACAAAATTAAGTCGTTTCCTTTTCCCAACCTGAAAGTAATTGTCCTACTACCTAAAACACAGTTGGGAAACTCATTATGTTTACTTAAAGTCTGTAGGTTCGGCGGCTTCTAGAGGCCGAAAAATAACACTTTAAGCGCTTCAGCTGCGGCATATTTATGCAGATTTTGTTCGGTTTAGGCAGACATATGTACATGTGTACATATCTTATCTGGCTGCACCACCCACCCACGCAGGGCCACACACCACACACCATACACCACACACACCGGCCGTCCGCATAAGTTGTGTTACTTTACGGCCAGGCCTGTGTCAATATGGTTAAGAAAAGATGCACAGGAAAAAGTCGTGCCGAAAGCAATAATAATTTTTATAATAAAAAAGGGTAATATTTTTTTTAACATTTGAATTAGTATAATATTTATTTTAAGACTATATCTTTACCCCATAAATGTAGCTTAAGCCGAATTAAAGTTGGCAAAATTCAATAATAAAGTTCGATATATATATTGTGGCCCACAACTCAGCCAGTTCCCCGCCCATTTAAGAACTCAGCCAAAACCAGTTGGCGCTCAAGTAAGAACCCACGTCAAGAAAGGGACATGGCCGGAATAAATGCAATTGGAGAGATCGGTCGGGATGCTATAGGATATATGGGGATATGTGCCGTCTGTCACTCCTGACTGAATGGATGCGCGTCGAGTGCGCCGAGTCCATGACAACCTGCAATCAAGCGCCAGCAGGCACATCCAACGGATTGGACCACAGAATCAATACACGGATAAAAACAAGTCAAAAGTAAGTTATCCTTATCTAAAGTATTAAAATTATTACACTTTCATATACAGTATTGTATATATTTAATCAACAAGGCTCTTGGAAAAATACTTTAAAAACCTAAACTAAGATAAAGTATTAAGTTTCAGCTTTAAATTTCACACGAATACATTGCAATTATGGCTATCTTTTCTCCAATATCATCCGATCCCAACTACATCTCATATAATTGGTTTTTCTGTGCATCATCATCATCAACTGCTGCATGCAAGCGAACGCGTAGGCCAGCAACATCCAAGCAATGGGCAAACCAGCAACTGGCAACTGGCAACTGGCAACAGGCAACAGGCAACAGGCAACATGCAACAGACAGCGAACAACTGCAACAATGCTGCGACATTTGCACGGGCTTTAGCTTAAATTATGCGCCAAACAAATAAGGTCTCGCCCAGTCGCAACTCTGGAGACCCAGCCCCATAATGATGCCATGGGGCCATCTGCAAGTTTTGTTACTGTTACGGCACTGAAAAAAAGTTTTCATTAAAAAGTTTAAATACATAAATCACATAGATTTCATATTGCATAATGATGGAAGTTTTGGTACTTATTTTTAAAAGAGTGAGATATATAATAATGTAAATGCCAACTTGTCTACTATTTCTTTAAGTGTAAGGCAGTGGCTGAATGTTGCAAGTTGGCGCAAAGTCACGGTCGCCACAGTTGTCATTTCTTTCGGCTGCAGTGGGGTTCCCGAGCGGATGGCAGAAAACGAAAAAATACAAGAAAACAATGCCAGCAACCGCAAGAAACAATTAAGTTGGACCGACACAATGAGGAAAGCAACAATCAACAAGCCAGTTGGATCAGTGTGCTATATGCAGACAGCACAGATAGCTTTAACCTAGGAATCAGAGGAAGTAGCATAATAATTGCATTCAATGTTGGGTTTTTGTCAAGTTAATGCAGGGAATTATCAGAGAACGGAATTATTTTTCAAAACTGAAATATAATTATTAAAAATTACAATTGTTCTATATAATATAATATAATATATATTATGTGAACATATTCTTGTTAATGCTAGGATATCTTGACCATTCTGACTGCCTTTTTTACTGGAGTTATATAATTAATATGCTTAATTAATAAACAAAACAAAAAAACTATAAATAATTCGATTTTTTATGAATAAGTATATCTTACTTAATAATAATACTAATATAATATATATTATGTGAACATATTCTTGATGATGCTTGGTAATTTGACTGCCTTTTTAATGGAATTATATAACCAATAAGCTTAATTAATAAACAAAGCTAAAAAACCGATTAAAAAATCGATTTCTTATGAATAAGTATACCTTACTTAATAATAATAATACCAATATAATACATACTATGTGAATATATTTTTGATAATGCTTGGAAATATAGATCATTCTGACTGCCTTTTAATGGAACTAACTAGTTAGCTTAATTAATAAACTAAGGTTTATAATTCGATTTCTGATGAATAAGTATATCCTTCCTAACCCAAAAAAAAATCAATAATTGCCCCGATAAAATTTCTTATCTGGGACATCTAACCAGTCGGCGGACCCCTGGATCAAACATCTGCCCCGGCACGAGCCAAGCGTCATTAACGAACTTCTGGATGTTGTGGCAGAGGGCAGCTTTTTCGATTAAGTGACAGGTTAAATGCTAAACCATAAGTTTTGGCCACAAGCAGCTGGCCATGGCCAAGCACGAGCCACAAACTTTGCAGCCGGCCAAGAGCAGGAGCCAGGAGACTGCACAGAAAGAACAGCATCCTAATATGGTAAACCAATTTATACCTAAAATCTTAGTTATTTCCAGTGGCTAAGAACTATAATATATTTTGGAGACATTGTCCATATATATTTTGAAAAATAACAGATTTCATAAGCACCCCTTGACATATTTTTATAGGCAACATTTTATGTTTATATGATGTATTATACAGATTCTGGTGATATTTTGCTCGGTGCGATGACCAAAGAAGTCAAAAGGCAGGAGACGGCACTCGAAACCGGTTCCAAAGCTCCCACAGGCACCTTTGCCTGTCCGAGGCCTGACGACGTGCGTCGGGCAACCATTAGTCGCAATCTTTGGGCAATTGTCGCTGATTGTCGTCGTCCGTTCTGCCCCGGGCTCGTTCCCAGACGCAGATGCTGATGCAGATGCTGGTTGCAGTGGCAGACACAGTTGCGGTTGCAAATGCCGGCCGACCTAGCTTGATTAGCTAAAAGTGCGTGCGAAATCCACATACGGAAACTTCTGGGGCAATTGTAAGTCTCATCAATTCATTGAGTTCCACTTGTGTCCAAAGGTTTATAGAATATAACTATGACAGAATGGAATCGGAGCTACACAAATACCAAACATATTTTAAAAAGCTAATACTATTATTATCCCAGGATCTGCTTAAAATTATATAAAAAGGTACTAATGTTTCTTAGATATTTAAATATACAATACTTCAATTAAATAAAGGTTATATATTTAAATTTCGTAAAATTTCTGTATCTACATCTGCAATTGCTTGATTTAATTCTGGAAGCAAAAACTTCAAAGGGGATTAAAGCGCGGTTAAGATAATTGTATATTATATTATATTTTTATTACTTTTTAAGTTTCCCGCCAATTGGAACTAGGGCTGCAACTTATCGATTGTCTGACGATAACGGCCATTAATGCTAGTGCTGCTTTCGGAAATCTCATTGAATGAGTTTCGCGAGTCTTTCATGAAAGTTATCTGAAGTTTTTCCGAGGAAAATTGCATTTTGCCCGAATGCCCCGCTCCCCGCGCACTCTGATGGAAGGAAAATTAAGGAAAGTGCAAAATTCCTCGCAAAGTCTGGCAGCGCGATTTTTGGTCGACTTAAGTATGCCCAGCTGCCGAGAATGAATGGTATATTTTTGGTATATATTCTAAAATGAGAATGGTATAAAAGTATATTCTTAGAGCCGGTCACACTCTGTCACACTGTACTAACAACAAACTGTGCATTATTTTTATAAAAGGTTATATTGCCAATTGAGGAGAATACTGGCCTTCACATGGTAAAGCACAATTTGGAGCACGTAAAAATGCGATCGAGGTCAAATGGGGGCACCGCCATTAGCCAGGCCGCCACGAGAAATGTTCGGAGTAGCGGCAACATAATTGGAACAGCCGCAAGCAGTCGGAATCGCAGCGGCGTTGGGCAGATAAAGGTAATAGCAGCCACCCGCCTGAGTCCGCAGAAGCGTCCGCTCCCGCCAAAATCCGAGTACGAGAAGTTCTACGAGGACGTCTTCCTGGGCAATGAAGAGGAAGCGGTGAGAGTGCCAAGAGAAAATGTAATAGAATAATTGTAATTGTAATATTACAGGAGGAGGAGCCGGTTCGCCAAGAGGTGACTGCGCCCACCAAGCGACCACTACACGCCCTGCTAAACGATGAGGACTCCCTGGCGGAAATAGGGCGACCTGCGAAGATTCCAGCAGGTAGAAAGACCTCTGAAGTGCTGCTAAATTCGAAGGATACAACTGCGGCAAAGGACGAGGTTATTCGGCAGATCAACGGTTACTCATCGCCGGCCAAGCGGTCCATTCCGAAGGTGAATAATATACACCAAAAGCGGCATGATAGATTCGATCAGCTTTACCATAAAACGGAACGTCATTGCTGGAAGGACGATGCTGTGCAGATGTTGCTGCAGTTCTGGGCGCAACACATAAAGGGTTTGCGTGGTTCTATGAAGAATACTGTTATCTACAAGGAAATGGAGAAGCAAATGAGCCAGTTTGGGCCGAGCCATTTCGAGATCAAAACCAAAATGGATAATATGTCACGAAAATATCGGTTAGGAGAAAAACCCCCAACCTTTCCTTATCGAAGACTATATATTTATGATCACTTCTTACAGAGTGGAGGCTGACAAATTCCGAGAAACCGGAGTGCCATCCAAATGGCCATACTTTCACAAACTGCAATCTTTGTTAATTGGCACCAAGGCCGTGGATGTTTTTGAGGAAATGATGTTCGATACTAATCCCGGTAACTATACATACATAAATACAATAATAATAAACTCTTAATAAAATCCAAACAATCCTTACAGGTTCATCGAAATATTTCGACCAGGAAGATTCGGGTGACGAAATTGATTCACTGAGAGAAGAATCTATAGGAGGGGATTCCACAGTTAATGATCATATTTTTGAAGAAGAGTCAGACATCAAGCATAATATAGAATTTGACACAAATGAAAGCCTTAAAGAGAGTCAGCGGTCTCCCTCGCCAAGTATCCCAGAAGCAGACGAGGAAGAGGAAGAAGATGAGCAGGAGGTGGAAGAACAATTGCACGAAAGGGAGGATACACCAGAAATGGATTCCGTTGTAGAGGATCATGCGAAAAGAAAGAAAGCGACGAAGAACCGTCATTCAGACCGGATGCTTGAAATAGAAGAAGAAAAACTAGTTATCGAGCGGGAAAAGCTACAAGTCATGAAAGAAGCTTTACAAGAACTTTCCGCATTCCACACTGATCTAATGAAGTTGCTTAAGCACAAAAAATAAATGTTACATACATATATATCCAGATATGTTTTTATATCTTGCGTAAGAAGTAATATGACTGTTTTCAGGATATCTATAATGAATATAAATTTAAGTTTTTAAAGATAAAAATTTGAGCTTTGTTACCAATACATAACAAGAAGAAATATATATATTAATATAAAGGGAAGCTATCTTCTGAATTTGTACAAAGCTGCCAAATCAATAATATTAAAGAGAACGATTTTATGCTTCCCTTGAGAGGTATAGGTTACAATTTTCCGATCTTAAGCATACGATCATCCTAAAATTGTATTCAACTGTGAAATCGCTATGATTTTAAGATCCATAGAGAAGAATTCTAGAAAAATATATATTTGGTCTTTCAATCTAGATTTAATGGGGTTATCCATATTCCGTAATTTTAGTTTTTATAGTTCCCGAAGTTCGGATTTTTATACGACCATAGCTAGATCGACCTGCCTATTGAATGTAGTATTTTACTAAAAATATATATAAATATATATAAAATATATACTAGTAAGCATATAGAAATTATTACTAAAAGGTAAGTCCCAATGAGATCACGATAACAAATTTAAATTTGATTAAATAAAATAGCATGCCTGTTTTTATTTTTCTTTGTGTTCGCTAGCGCGTTAAGGGCTACCAACTTGCTACAGAAATGGTGTGCGACCAGGGATGCATTTGTTTGTTATTGCATTGTTGTTAATTTTAGCATAAACGAAATGATTATGGCGGGTACGCTACAGAATACGGAGATCCAGGAATCCCGCAGCGAGATCTTACAGAAGATCATCAGTGGAGAGTATTGGCTGCTGCGACGAGAGGAACGCAGCACGGTATGGCACGTGTACCGGCAGATCGTCCGCTCCGATGGGAGCAAGCTGAGGGGTCAGTACTTCTGCACCGGCTGCAAGCGGTTAATGCAATCCCGCGATACCACCAGTCTGCGCTCCCACACCTGCCACGTGAAGTACCTGCGAGATAGAGTCCAAGCCAGTGAGGATTTGGATCCAAAGGTGCGTGCGTCCCTGCTGCCAGCCAAATGTGATTGAAAAGTCCATTACAGGCCTGTGAATCAATGGTGATGGATAGGATGAGAGGCGCCGCAAGAATTCCGGTCATCGCGTTCATTGGTCTTTCAGAGCAACCAAGACGCTGCTCCAGCTCTGGGAAGAAAACAGTGAACACTTGCAAAACGACCACAGGAGCCAAGCAAGAATATTTAGGAAGATCGCCCAAGAGATGAATCACTTGGGCTTGAAGCCGTCGGACATTAAAACCAAAATAGATAGTTTGATCGATCGGTATAAGTAAGGAACTGGACACATATTTTTAAACATTTGAGTTAAAGCCAATTAATACATATTTCAGGGCAGAGGTCGAGAGAGAAAAAGTTTCCAGGCGGCCATCCAAGTGGCACCACTTTCATGGAGTCCAGAAAATATTAATCGGCGACAATAGTACCTTGGAGGAAAATAAACCTCCGCCACCTGAGCAGATGTATGGAGATGAGCGCAGACAAGATGAAAGGCTTACGGCAATCCGGGAGGAAAGGCTGGCTTTAGAAAAGGAACAAATTAAGACTTTTAAGTACATTATGAAAGACATGTTGTCGTATCATAAAAGTCTTTTCCAATTGCTTAATAGTAACGAATAGAAGATTAAACGTCTGTAGATGTATTTACTTAAGTTGAACTTATGAAATTAAGAATTTTATTTTATTAAATGCTTTAAAAAAGTTTAATTTCCTTGGTTCAATTACTAATGTTTACTTTTACCCCTGGCCGACAATCGGGTTAATGTTGTGTTTTTGCATCCCTGGTTCGGCGGGGCTGCCAACTTGGCTTTCGCTACCGCGGCTGGATTTGCAATGAGCGTCAGGATTGGGAGTAGGAATATGTTTATTATAAACGCCCCCGAGGAGGAGGAGAAGTGCACCGAGGCGCAACTGGACATCCTTCTCAAGATCAACACCGGCGAGTACAGGCTGGTGAAGAAAAACAAGCGCAGCTCCGTGTGGAACGTCTATCGAGAGATCGCCCGCTCCGATGGATCCAAGTTAAAGTGGCGCTACTTCTGCCTGGGCTGCAAGCGGGTGATGCAGTCGTCTGGCGGCACCACCTCTAATCTGCGCATCCACAAGTGCCATGTGCGGTTTCTTAAGCAAAACGGTCATTCAGCCGGCGGCAGTCGGAGTCCCTCCGGCGACGTCTCTTACCACTCCCCTCCGCCCACCGCAGCAGCAGGAAAGACGCAGCCACGCAGCCAGCAAAGTGTTGAGCAGCGGGCGCCGGCGGCAGCGGCCAAGAGAGTGTCCACCTTTGCTTCGCAGTTCGAGCAGTTCTACGAAATCAGGACGGACGCGCTCGGCCAGTACGCCGAAATGGAGGACGACACGGAGGAGAGTCGTCTGGAGGAGGAGGAAGCGGATGGCGTAGAGCAGGTTGTAAGTGATTCTAAATGCTGAATGCTAAATTTGAAATCACCAGAATTACCTACCTATCTTTCAATCCACAGGCGGAATCGGAGCGCACCCTGGAACCGCCCACTTCGACGTCAAATCCGCGCCCTTTATTAAAACTCTTTTCGGAGGAGTCTTGGTCGGGTGAGCCGGATCTAGACCCAGAGGAGCCAGAGGAGACGACACTGGATGAGCAGACGCCTATTGAGTTAGACCACAACGACATCCAGCAGCAGCCAGTGGCCGACTACAAAGAGGAGATACTGCAGCCGAAGACAGTAGATAAGAGCAACCAATTCAATGCCAGCGCCGTGTCCGAAGCGGAATCTTATGCCAAATCCTGGGCGCATGCCTTTCTACGGTTGAGCGATGAGCAAAAGTTCTATGCCAAGCGGTCCATCGACGAGCTCCTCGTTCTAGGGCGGCTGGAGAAACTAAGCATTTCCACCGTCACATCATTGACAACTAATTTGTAGCCAGCAATATTTAGCGTGAAAAGAACCTATACCTTAGCCTAAGTCATCCATGTGTACTTTTATTTTACATATTTCATGATATACTTTAAGTTCAAATTTAATGTTAAGCTAGCAAACCTTAAACTAATCTCTTAATCGATCCAAACCAAAAAAAAACCTTGATTTCTGAAAATAAAGCTGTTTATGGCAATTCTAAAAGTGGTTGACAACTTAAATTGTGTACGCAGATAAGAATAGCAGGCTATAGTTTCGGCCATGTACTATTGCGCGAGTCAGTCCTACTATACTACTATAGTATACTATAAAATCTTACCTTTTTAAGAAACCTATAAACTACAATCAAATGAACTCGAAATTTGTTTTTCAATTTTTTTATTTTTTCCAATACGTTTTTAAAGTTTTTTTTTTTTTTAATTTTCTTTTGGTTGCCATCTTGCATTTGTTGTATATATTTTTTGCTTTGCTTTTACAGTTTTTTTTTGTTTGTTTGTTTGCTGTGTATTACATTTCTTTCTCCTTTATTCATGTTGTTTTTTCTGCTTTGCTTTTATGCTTGATACATTAAGTGGGAGGGCCTTGCAGTAGCCTGTTCTGGTAATTTTCTTCTTTTTTCGATTAAAGATGATGTATAAATGGGACAAGATGAGTGTGTGTTTGGATATACAATTTTAATCATATCTTTAATACGAGAAACTTAGAGTTACAACGCTACAACGTTCGAGGATATCCAAAATAAATTAAATATTTAAAGAAACAATAAGTTAGATTGGGTGTACAGGCGCTGAGAGCTGATATAACTGAATTATCTGGATCTGGGCGTAGATTTAAATTTATTTTCATCTGCTGCTGTGTTTCATATATATAATAAAATTCGACAGACATGATATAGAATTTGTTTTGAATTTGATACGACATTTTTAAGTGACTGTTGGTATGGATGGATGGATGTTGTGTTCATTTCACCCTACGAAACAAGACAAAAAGCAAGAACAAACCGAAAAAAAGACGCGGCGGCCCATTTAGGCAAACTGCTGCTGTTATTGTTGCTCTTCTAACTTGCAGCGGTTGTGGTTGTTGTTGTTACGGCTGCTGTAGATGCTGCTGCTGCTACTGCTGGTATTTGTGGCGGTGCGACTGGGTCCTTCCTAAGCAGTGCTCTCAGTGGTTGTATTTTGCAGCTCTTGAGCGCCGTTCTAAGGATTTTCGAATTGATGATTTTGGTGGGAAGTAAAAATATAAGGATAAATAAACATACAAAATCATACGTTGAAAATAGGGATGTTACATGTAATTATATCAGAAGAATGTTAGACCCAAAGCCTCTTAAGTGTTAAGTTTCCCTTTGCCTCGCTGTTAATGGTTTTGTTTAGAGTGCGACAGTGGTTGTTAAGTTGGTTAATTATGAATGCATCTGCATCTAGTTAGTTAGTTTCATTTATTTTAAGTGACCGCCACCCATGTTGTTATTGTAGATGCTGTTGTTGTTGTGGTGGTTGTTATAGTTGCCGTAGAGAGCTGTAGTTTTAGATGCTGTGTTATCGTAGTACTTTTTTTTGTTTTTGTTTTGGCGCAGATGTTTCAAGTTGTTTTTCTTTCCTGTCTGATTAGTTCATTACCTGTTGTGGCGGCTGCTGCTCCAAACCGCCGCCAGGGCCATTTGGTTTCCGATTCTGGCGACGTGGACGTGGCTGTTGAGGGCGTGGTGGTCCCTGCTGGCCTTGAACTAAAACGGTAGACAAATAAGCGGTTAAAAATTAATAATTATGATAATTTTGCATTCAAATGCAAGTCTAAATGTTATCTCTCTCATACGCATATGTGGTAGCTTCGAAGAGCTCAAATCGATTAATAAATTTTCTTGTCATGAAACCCATTAAACTATCACTATCCCTTAATTATATACTCACTATATTCGCCGCCATCGCGACGTGGTGGCGGTGGTCCGTTATTGTAATTATTGCGCCGGAAGAAGCGCCTCTGGGGTCCGCCGGGCGGGCCGCCACCTCGGCGTGGTCCTTGTCCATCGCCTCGCTGCATGCCCTCTGGATTCTGGTCAATACCGGGTTCGGCGCTGCTGCCATCACCGCCGCCCAGGCCGCGGCGTGGTTGGCGCGGATAGTAGTTGTTGTAACGCCGGGGTCCGCCAGGAGGTCCTCCAGGGCCACCCGGACCGCGCGGGCCACCACGCGGTGGTCCACCAGGGGGTCCACCGCCGGGCGGGCCGCGACGGAAGTTCTGGCGGGGTTGGCGCGGGCCAGACTGCAGCTGCTGCGGCTGCCCGTCAACGGACGGCGGCTGCTGTTGCTGCTGTTGGTCCGGCGACGCCAGCTCGTCGCCTTCGTCTCCCTGGCCGGGCTCCTTGCGACGGTTCTTCTTTACCCAAGGCCGGAAGCTACGGCGCTTGTCCGCAGCGAACTGACTGCCCCGCACCGGCTCACCCGATGGTCCGGTCACATTGGCTGCCTCGTTGCCCTTCTCGCCAATGACCACGTCGAACTCCACGACCTCACCGTCGCCCACCGATCGGACTGCCTTCTTCGGATTGTTACGGGCAATAGCGCTCTGGTGCACGAAGACGTCCTCTTTGGTGTCGTTGCGATTGATGAAGCCGTAGCCGCTCTTCACGTTGAACCACTTGACGGTGCCGGTAACTTTGGTGGCTGCAAAATATTATGATAATTTTTCTTTAATATGTCTTCTAAAAGGGATAAGAAAGGATGAATTAGTGGATGGGATTCATTATGTCTAATTTTGTTGCGAGTCCTTGCCTTTGCAATTGTTGTATGTTTGTTTCTGTCGCAGATAAATCTTGATACAACATAAACAGGATAAACAGGACATAAAGGAATTTTCGTTATTATTTAAGCCTGGATCATGAAGCCGGCTAGAGATTGAAGGAGACGTCGCCTCTTTCTAGTCAGCAGTTCCGAAAGTAAGGTGTACTGAAGAAATATGCAAGGATCTAATGCCTATATAGTCTAATTTAATCAGATCGTTTGCCTATATAGTCGCGTGCCTTGAAAATCGGCTTATAGCCCGAGCAGAAGCACATGCTGCCACTGTATGAGAGTGTGTGTACAAATAAATGTACCAAAACAATGAACACACACAACCGCGGCGCTGTGGCTGTCCGCCGACCACTGTCCCGCTCGCACCCACGCTGCGCGCGCACCAACAAATTGGGTTGCTCGAGCCGTGTGCGGGCGGGGGAGGTGCGCCGCCGCTCGCCCGCAGAGGGGGTGGGTGGAGATGGAAGAAGGCCAGACCGGCATAAGGCAGAATTTTCATTTCGTTTGCCGGCGGCGCGAACACTCGTTTATACATACATATGTATGTGCGCCTTTGCCGCACAAAATGGCCGACGCGCGTATATTTTAAGACCCAAACACACACACACACTCACACTCTTGCAGGCGGGCAGGCATGTTTCTTCTTTTTTTTCGTTCCTTTCATTGCTATTTTGGTAGCACTAGCCGCCGCCATGTGTTCGCGTATGAATGAAAGAGGGACTGCGATTGGGATTGGGATTCGGATCGGGTTTTTGCACTGCAAACTACTGGCTGGCTTACCGATGACTTCCTTCGGCGGGGGAGCGGGTTTGCCCTGCTGCTGCTGCTCGTCCTGCGGCTCCTGCTCCAGATCCTCCGGCTGACTCTGCTGCTGCTGCTGCTGCTCCTGCGGCTGCTGTTCAGCGGCCAGCGGCTTGTTCTCAGCATCGGCCATCGCTCACTCTCAGTTGTTGGTTAAAAACGAAAAGCGGGAAAAGCAAAGGCTGTTGTTGTTGCTGCTGCTGGTGTTGTGTGGTTGCGAGTGCCGCAACAAATTTTCCGTTTCCCTGCTGTTCTTCGGGGTGTCTGCTGCGCTCGGTCGCAGTTGGTGGCAACTCGACTCAACTGCCACTACCACTTCTGATGTTGTTTTTGAGTGTGATCTTAAAACACTCGCCACTCGCAGGGTTTTCTTTGCCTTAGCGATTCTATTTTGTTCGCTCCGGAAGTGAAACTTGACAGCCAGCTCCCAGGGCTGCTTGCCTGAGGCCTATCGATAGTTCTCTAGCATTATTTTGTTGTATCGTTGAACACATATCGATGCGGTTGTCCATTGCTAGAGTGCTGTTAAGCGCACTTGTTGTCTTTTTTAAATATATATTTTCATTTTTGCTTTAGAGTTTTTTACAGATTAGAAGAAGTTATGAATTGTTTTGATCGGAGAATAAAGGTGCGACTTAACGGTTAGTTGAAAATACATGGCTTAATGGATAGCTTCCATACCTGTTCGACTTTAAATCGATCTTTTCAAAATGGTAATTACAAAAATTTTAAAAATCACTTTAAGTATTTATACCCAATAAGTAAAACTTAGATTCAAATTAATATATATATATATTTATAATCAACAATCAATGCGGGTTTTAAGAGAGATGAAGTGGTGGCAATGGTTCAGATCCTCATAAAATATAAAAGATTGTAAGTATTATCTTTTTCATCTTATTTTCTTCGCCTCCAAAAGTGATGAGCCTGCTCCAGGACGAATCCTGTACAGCTTAAGCCAATGCCCACGGCCCATAAGTAGAAGGCGCCCTGCAGGATGTCCAGGGTGAGCACCACACGCTTCTTGTGTCGCACGGTCGGGTCAGTGGCCGCTGTGTCTGTGTCCGTCTGGTCGCCCAGATCCTCAAGAAACTCATCGGCATTCGGTGATGTGCCGTCCCGGAAGATCAGATCCATCTGTCGCCAATGCTCGAAGAAGCCGTGCTCATGAAACCCGGTGAAGAGCGACTGAAAACGGTGCAGAAAGGGAGAGCCGCGGGGCAGGATGTATGTGCAGAGCATGGACCGCAAGTACTCCTTGACGATGTGGTAGGCCGGTCGCTCCGCCTGGGCATCGTAGGTGACCGCCAGGAAGTCCCTGGCATGGAAATCGCGCATGATGAAGGCCGACCGTCTGTCCCGCCGGCTTACGTGGAGCTGGTAGTAGGAAGTGGTCAGTGTGATAGGCAGCTGGCGGCTCCTGCTCTCCAGGAGACGGTACTGGCTCTCGGACAGAGTGGACCGCACTGCATCGTACATGGTGGTCACCGCGTAGATACGAACGTCCAGCTGCTTGAGACCATCCAGCTGGTCCAACTGGGCCTCATAGCTGGGACTCACGAATGCGGACTCCAGCTTGGCAAAGTAGATGGTGGTCAGGACGTAGCTAAATAGGATCCAACCCATTAGGAAGGTGCGCAACGAGCTGAACGAGGAGAACCGATCCGCCGGCTCTCCCACATGGGTCTTGCCAAACATCTCAAGGATCTCATACCAGGTAGCCTGGGACTGAATGACTCCCTTCCGGGGCACCTGCTTCTGGAGGCGCTGCATCAGCCAGAAGATCAGCACCACTGCCAGGAGGGTGGCCAGCAGCAGGTGCCACACGGAGCGCCGAAAGACGCGCACGAAGATCAGATACTCCGGCTGAATCTCCGAAGACGGAACCACCAGGTACAGTATGCGGCGGGTTTGCGGATACAGCACTTCCACCTCTGGCCAGATGCAGTCCAGCACGAAGCGGGAGTTCGGTCCAAAGTGGGTGTGACCACTGACCAGCTCCTTGACCGCGCCCGTAAACTTGCCACCTGGCAGGCAGCGTCCGTAGGTCTCGTTGTCCGCTGGCACTATGTAGGTTACCGAGGCATTCAGCATCCGAGCCACCACCCGAGCAGCCACTCCATCCACTGCCTTGTAGCCAGCAGTCTCGAAGTTTTCCCTTGGCACCGCTATCAGAGGATCCGTGAACATGGAGAAGCGCAATGGATAGCCCCTCAGATTCCCCATCTTATCGGGAAAGAGTAAGCCCAGTCCCAGTCCCGTTCGCTGCACCACTTGAAGACCCCCGAAGGCAAAGGGATCAAAGTCGAAGATGCCCTTATCCCGGCTGGTGATGGCCAGTCCGTAAAGCAACTGCTTGTCCCAGCAGCCGCGGAATAGCTCCAGCAGCTGATCCTGCACGGCATCAGGCCAGATGAACAGGTACTTGTGCAGGTGTTTCCGCGGTTGTCGAGGATTCAGCATGTTCCCGATACGACGGACCAGGGAATCCCCCCTTTTGCCAGCTGGTATGTGAAAGATACTCAGGCTGTCCGTGTTTCGCAGCGGCTCCACCTCGTGACCCTCGATATTCCGGGTGACCACGGGCAGCTGACTGCCCACGCATCGGTGCAGCTCCAACTCTAAGGCAGAGTGGCTCGGATCAAGGGCAGCCGGACAACTGGCACAGCGGTACAAGTACGTGATCTGAACATTGAGCTTCACGGCCATACGACAGGCAATCCCGGCCAGCGAAGAAGTCCTGTCCACAGAGGAAAGACAGAGGCAGAGCCGGAGCCAAAGCAGGAAAGTAACCGACGACACCATATCATCACAAGCAACTAACCCTGTCTTGGGCTGCGACCAGCCAACAACCTGTGGATCTAGTCCCTGGAGTGTTGTAATCCCCAATTATGACCAAAGGCATTGCGTGAGCGGTTCGTTACCGGCCTACATAGTTAATAAAACAAAGAATTCAGGTAAAAATAAATATATTCGCAGTATCACCTTATGAAGTATTGTTTAGCAACTGAGAGACCCAATCTAAGTTAGGGGTTAATTAATACCTAAGTTGATAAGCTGTTGTTTTGTGCTGAATCGCCAAAGTCGTCGTTATTAGAACATGATTTAAACCTTGAAAATATCAATTTTGTTTATACCCTTGAGCAGAGGGTAGTGCTTATCAGGCTTACATTATAAATTCTTAATATACTGCACTATTTCGGTAGAAAGTAAATAGGATATATAATGAACAGGCTTGTGGGGATGTGTTACCAAAATCTGAGTGAAATTGGATGATAAATAAGGGAATTTTTATTATATAAATATAGCTGGGGATGCTGAACCTATTGGTGTTCCTAGGAACATTTTATGTGCTTTTTTCAATGTTAGTTTTAGTTTTTAATATCCATACTAGTTTATTTTGCCATAACCACAAAGCTTTGGGTTCCGGGTATTCTCATAGTCAAGCAAATTCGACTGTAGTTATTCAAATAGTATACTAATATCCTTAGAACTTTATATATTAAAATAAATAAATAATAAATAAAAATCTATACCAGGAAAGATCTATACTGGAAAGATTAAATTAACAATGATTAACAATATAATAGGTTTCGCTGAGAAGTATTAGAAGTAATAGGAGTTGCGAACAAGGTTCTAAATTGGACTACGGTCTGATATTGTTTGTTCTTTTTGTCTACTAAGGTTATTATTGTCCCAGCCGTAAATGTTTTGCAATTTCAAATATTTTTAGCTAAGGCTTTGATAATATTGCGCCTGACTGGTGACCCGGCAATGCAAAAACAAAGCCAACTAAATGCATGCCTGATAAGCATCAAGGTGGTGCCTAGTAACACCTAAATTTCCAGGTGATCATAATTCAAATTGCTTACGTAGCCTCGTTGAGAAAAAAGGCCTGTCATTTGTTAATAGATGCAGGGCGTATACTCGGAAAAAACACGCGTTGAAACCTATTAAACCTTTATTACATTATGGATTAATATTAATAAAATGTAATAGAATTTAGGAACTAAGAATAAAAGCATTTAGATAAAAAATCACTCCTAAATATATGGATTTTTCTAAGAAATAAATTGTTTCTCATACTGAGAAATCCATCTTATAATAATTATAGTATAGTAGTTAAGATATCACATGATTTCCTTTATTATAATGGTTAGTTTTTTATTTTTCTGTAGAAAGCCTTGATTATGATCCCCAAATTAAAGTTAGATTCTAATAAACTCAATAACACCCTAGCTGACATCGTGCTTTTTGGTAAACATTCGAAGCATCAGCATCAGGGTAAAGTCTTCTTGAATTTGGATCATGATTTTAGCTATATGCAGCATACGGTAACAGCATGTATTCCTGGGCTTATCACTTGCAATTGTAGCTGCAGTCGTCGTGCCATCATGTTGGGATCTTGGGGTCCCGGGGTCGAGCAGATCCGGCGCAGTGTCAAGGCTGCGGCAGCGGCCGGCCGTTACCCGAACTGCAATCTTCCGAGCAGCCGTGCCGGCCGGAGGTATAAATACGGCTCGGCGGCAGTGCAGCAGTATGATTCGACATGATGAAGTCGTTGACGGCGATCGCAGTTGTTTCGGTGGCTCTGCTGGCTGCTCTTGGTGTCCAGGCCAAGCACCTGGAATCCAAAGTGGCGGACAAGGACTTCCTGGTCAAGCAGAAGTTCGTCCTCGAGATCTTTCAGCACATCTACCAGGATGATGTGTTCGTGACTCACTACCCGGCTACCTTTGTGGAGTACAAGCCCTGGGAGCATGTGAGCGACTACGTCCATCCGGAGATGCTGGAGCACTTCTTTGAGCTGTGGGAGCACCATCCCTTCCACGACGACCAGCCGTGGTCAGTGATGTACGAGAAGCACGAGGAGTATGTCGTGGGTCTGGTGCGTCTCTTCTACTTCGCCAAGAACTGGGAGACCTTCCAGCACGCCGTCTACTGGGCTCGTCAGAACGTCAACAAGCAGATGTTCGTGTACGCCATGACCATCGCCACCCTCTTCCGCGACGATATGCAGGGCGTGGTCATACCAGCCCACTACGAAATCCACCCATGGTCCTTCTTCGACAGCCAGGCTCTGGAGTGGGCCGAGCACTACAAGATGCACGGCTTCCACCATGTCAAGCAGATGGACAACATCTACAATGTGGTGATCAAGGCCAACTACTCGAACGCCTACGGCTCGCTGAACTACGATCACGATCTAGCCTACTACCTGGAGGATGTTGGCTTCAACACCTTCTATTACTACTTCAACCTGGACTACCCCTTCTGGACCAAGGGCGGCGAGGAGCACGTCCTGAACAAGGACCGTCGCGGTGAGCTCTACCTGTACGTTCACTGGCAGCTGCTGGCCCGCTGGTACATGGAGCGTCTCTCCCACGATATCGGTGAGGTGCCCGCCTTCAACATGTACGTGCCAACCGAGTCCGGCTATGCGAGCAACCTGCGCAGCTACTACGGCGTGCCCCAGTGGCACCGGGACAACCACCACAGCTTCTACCATGGCCACAACTTTGAGCACATCGAGCACGTCGAGATGTACACGCAGCGCGTGATGGACTGGATCCACAAGAACGACAAGTTCGACATGGAGACCATCAACGTCCTCGGCAACATCATCCAGGGCAATGTCGACAGTGTGGACAAGAAGTTCTACGGAAGCCTGGACAAGCTCTACCGATACATTGTGAACGAGGGACACCACTACGGTCACGGCGATGAGAGCTTCCCTGGCCTGATCACGCACTACGACACGTCCCTGCGCGATCCCATCTTCTACGAGGTGTACAAGACCCTGGTGGGCCACTACTGGCATCTGATGGAGACCTATCCCGAGTACAAGAAGCACGACTACACCTTCGAGGGCGTCCAGATCGATGCCGTTCACATGCCCGAGAGCCTGACCACCTACTTCGAGTACTTCGACTCGGACATCAGCAACGCTGTGAACGTGGAGCCGACCGTAGAGGGTTCCACCGATCCCCTGTACGCCTTCGGACGCAACTCCCACTACAAGGGAGCCAGCTACGTGATCAAGGCCCGCCAGCAGCGCCTCAACCACAAGCCCTTCGAGTTCACCCTGGATGTGACCGCCGACAAGGCGCAGGACGCGATTGTCAAGGTCTTCATCGGTCCCAAGCACGACGAACACGGACACTTCATCCCCCTGGAGCACAACTACCAGAACTTCTTCGAGCTGGAGCACTTCAAGGTGCACCTGGAGGCGGGCGTTAACCACATCAAGCGGGCTAGCGGCGACTTCTCCTTCTGGGTGAACGACCGCACCACCTACCTGGAGCTCTACCAGAAGCTGATGGACGCCTCCAACAGCGACTACAAGTTCAAGCTCGACATGTCGGAGGCCCACTGCGGTGTGCCCAACAGGATGATGCTGCCCCGCGGCAAGAAGGGCGGTCAGGTGTACCAGTTCTTCTACATGGTCTATCCCTTCCACCAGCCCACGGTCGCCCAGTTCACCGGCTACGATCCGGTGGTCAGCTGCGGCGTCGGACACGGCTCCCGCTACGTGGACGCCCTGCCCTTCGGCTTCCCCTTCAACCGACCGGTGAAGCACGACTACTACTTCGATGTGCACAACTTCAAGTTCGTGGACGTCAAGATCTTCCACCGCGACGAGCACACCAACGTGGTGTAGACCCAACCACAAACGATCGAACGAACGGAAACGGATCCTTGCATGTCTCTTTGTCCACACTTCCCTCTTCCCCCCATAGAAGCCGTAATTTAATTCAGTTTTTCCTTAACTTGTCAGTACTTCCTGTGACCATTTAACAATAAACGTATCCGAAAAACCAACCTTATAGTCTGTTTAATTTTAGCTTTACACTCTTCCCCTCATATATCATATATCACTCCCTTTAATGCCCAGGTGAAGAAAATGTTCTCCGACCTGAAGGACTACATATATACACAGATATATTCCTGATTTCATTAAAAAGCCGAGACGATTTAATCCAGACGTCCTGACTATGTGATCTTTACGTTGTAAGCAGAACACAAGATCTGGTCCAGTATCGTGTTTTGTAAGCGTATCTTGACCGCATTTGTTGAGAAATACTAGAATAATTAAATATAGTTAAAAGATAAAAACAAATATATAGTATTGAATATATAATAAATCATTTAAAACTATACAAAAAATCTTGAATATTGGTCTTCATTAAAAACACATCATCATTATATATAATATTCATAATAAAATAAAAGAAAAAAAAGTGAGCTTTTATTAACGGTAAAAAATGAATTCCAAACTTTATACCTAGTTTTTAGAATTAAGTTTTTTTATTTGAGTTTAAGTTTAAATTTAATTGAGTTTTGATCAGCTTGTTGCCCAAGTTGAGTTTGTATGGAATACATGGCAATCAGCAGAAATAAGTGTAACAATTCAGCTCTTTAGGGAAAACCCAACCCCACGCCACGCAAATAAACACTACCTAATAAAGATAAATACATTTTCAAAAAGTCTGCCGTAGAAGAATACCCCTAATGCCTGTAAAAAATAATAAATAAACAATAATAAAATATATAAAATAAGATGGACACTATTGCTATCGAAACCAAAATATCGATAGAGCAAGAGTGTGATTTCGATATATCGATACTATAGTGAGTGGTCGACTCATATCTAGAAAAAGCCCGATTTGTTCTTGTTTTGTCGCCGCAACAGCAATTGTTTATTATTTATCTAAAGTTACCCAATAAGCAGTAGTAACTGCCATAAACAACAAAATGTGTTAAGCATAGAAAATGGCCTAGCAATACACGGTTGCTCTATACGAACGTCAGTAATGGATAAATCAACACAAAACTAAATTAAACCCACAAATAAAGGTGATTAAAGTGAGATTATGGTGACAGTGTCCTAAAGATAGTAACTAAGCAACAGATTTTCGCGGAAAAGCCAACAACAACAATCATTCTAGCCCCTGGAAAACTCGGTTCGGTGTCCAAAGGCTGAGGTGGCGTCACAATAACATCGTATGATCCGGACTCGTTCTCCGATTGGCTGAAAGCGCGTTCGCGTATGCTTTCCCGCTCGCGCTTGTGTGTGTTTCGGGTACAGTGGGTGGGGGGTTGTTGAAAAAGCTGAAAGTATTGTGAAATATTTTTATTATCGTAAAATATTAGGGGTTTTAGGCGAGTCTATCCCATTTCTTTTGGTTCTTGTGATGCAAATTTACTGTACACTTGGGTATAACTAATAAATAGGATCTTACTATTTCTTTAAAAAGGCCCTATAGAATATCTAGAAAAAAGGACATAAATATGTAAATTTAATCCATTTTAAGAGTCCATAAAAACATTAAAAAAAATATTTTTAGCTTTAAAACTAACCTAGTTATTCGGTATCTTTTTTGTACCTAATACTCGCATCTCCGTCCCACTGTTGTTGTCGCTTTGTAATTGCGCCGCTCGGAATATATTCTATTGCTTTAACTCAAGTTTAATAATAAACAAATCAGCAATTACACAACGCTTTTATTGTTTTCATCAGTAGAAGAAGAGCATAAGCTATGGACGCGCCTCTGACTCCGATGGATATCATGGACGAGTCCATAGACTTCATGATGAAGGATTCCTTCGATATGATCAACGAGGATCTGCCCTCGGACATGCTGGATATCATCCTCAACGAAATGGACAACATGCTCCATACGGATAGAACGCAGTTGGTCCAGATGGCGCACGTAAAGAGCGAGCATTCCTCACCCGTTCACATCCACCCCATTCACATCAAGGAAGAGCTGCAGCAGCAGCAATCATCTTTGCCCATCTACAAGCCGGATCCCCTTATGGCCTCCAACTACAATCTCCCCCCGCAGCAGCAGCCGCAACAACAACAGCAGCAACCGGTGCTGAAGGCCGCCCAACAGCCCACGGCAACTATCCACCATAAGGATGCCCAACGGTTGCCGCCAAGCACACCGCTTTATTCGCCCGCCTTGGGCAATGGGTTTGCCTACCAAGCCGCTTCTCCACCCACACCGCCGGCGGAGTCGTCACCGCAGAATGTGAATGTCATGCAACCGATAGTACCTCCAACATCTCTGACCCTGCCGCCCCAGACGCAGTCCTTCATAATGTACGCCCAGCCGCTGACCACAAGTCCGGGATTATTGACCCCTGCTGTACCTATGCCGGTGCTGTTGGAATCTACAACAGCGACGAAAATGTCGACTGTTTCCAGTCCAAAAACGTCACCACCGATGGTGTCGCCGCCGCATTCTAACACTGGGAGTAGGGCCAGTAAAGTGCGAGTCGCACCGCTGGCACCGTTGCCCGGCGGCGCCCCAGAGGTACTCGGCAAGGTGCCCATATCCCGGGCGCAACCCAAGGTAAAGGAGGTAAAGAGATCCGCACACAACGCCATCGAGCGGCGTTATCGGACCTCGATCAACGACAAGATCAACGAGCTAAAGAACCTAGTGGTTGGGGAACAGGCAAAGCTGAACAAGTCTGCGGTGCTACGCAAGTCCATCGACAAGATCAGAGACTTGCAGCGCCAGACGCACGAATTGAAAGCAGAGCTGCAACATTTGCAGCGTCAGCTAATGGCCCGCGACGGCTCCAAGGTTAAGGATCTGTTGCAGCTGGGCTCCCGTCCAGGTCGGAGCTCGAAGAAACGTCGTGAGAGTTCACTGACCTCCACTTCTGATGCCGGACTGACGCCGCCGAGTAGTGACGTGTCGGATCCTTCTCTTTCGCCTCTGCACTCGGACATCTCTTTGCCGCCTTCACCTTATGGTGGATCCACAGAAAGCTGCAGCAGCTGCAGCAAGGACGAACTACTGGTGGTGCCCAGCTCTATGCGTGGCATGGCGACGCACTCTCGACTGGGCCTCTGTATGTTCATGTTTGCCATTTTGGCTATCAATCCCTTCAAGACGTTCCTTCAGCGTGGACAATTCGGCAGTAATGGACTATACGATGACGACCTTGGCGAACTAAGTGGTCAGAGGCGAAGCATTCTCTCGTACGACGTAGATGGAGGTTAGTATTCTATAATTATATATTTCTATAGGAAATCACTAATTACTTTCGACCTGTGGCAGGTGACGGCTTTGCTGGCTGGCAACACAGCTCTTGGATATTCCTCCTGAATCTGACACTGATGCTTGGTTGCCTGGTGAAGCTGCTGGTCTACGGCGATCCCCAGCTGGACCCCCAAACGGACGCTTACTGGCAACACAAACAATGCGCCGAATCCCACTTCATGCAGGGGCAGGCTTCGCAAGCCTATGCAGGCTACCTTAACTGTTTGCACATGTTCGGATTGAGCTTACCTTCGACTCGCTTGGAATGCTATCTACAGACCACCTGGCAGTTTTTGCGCTTCCTCTTTCATCGCCTCTGGCTGGGACGGGTACTTTCGCGTCGCACTGGAGGTCTTTTCTGTAGTGCCGCCAGCCGGAAACAGGCACTGGCCTCGGCACGGGAACTTGCGCTGCTCTTCAATCGTTTAAATCAACTCCAGCTGACAGGGAACGGAAGTCGCGGGGATGGCAATGGCATCATGATGGCCCTTTTCGCCAGCAACATGGCTGAAGTTGCTCACAATCTGCTGACGCCGCGCGAAACCATCTGTATCCATGTGATGGCAGCACTGAGAATGAAGCGAAGCGCTCCAAAGTGGCTGCAACAGCTTTTTGCCCGCTACTACATGAGCAGGGCTCGCCAGGAATGCGGTCGTACCCGGGCTGCCGAGCAGACACAGGAGTTGCGATGGGCCTTCAGTGCCTACGGCTATCGCTACTGCAGTACCCATGTTTTTAGCTATGATCTAGGTGATTCCGGCGAGCAGGATGGTTTCTTTACGCGACTGCGCAACCCCTGCGATCCTGCTGCTCACGTTATAAAGGTGAGTAGTATAAAGTAGAAAAGAAAGTAGAATAACCAATTATATAATCCCCCAGCAATATCGCGAGCATCTGTTGTTCAAGGCCATTCAATGTTTGGTGGGTGCTGGTCACAAATCTGGTGGCGGCCTGCCCATATCCGCCTCGTCAGGCGGAGGAGAAGCAGAGCAATTACAACAGCAGCAGCACAGCGGCACCATAGTTAGCAACGTTCTGAAGTACACCTCGCTTTTAAGGGACACGCTGTGGGCGGAGGAGGATGAGCGCGACACGAACGTGGTATGGTGGGCTAATATCCTCGAGATTGCCGTGCATTGGCTCCTAGGCGAAGATACGCTGGCTGAGCAGCTCTACGACAATATTAAGCAAATGCCAGCGCAACTGCAGAGTAGTGAGCACGATCATCTTCCAAGGGCTCTGCATGCAGTGCTCCGAGCTAAAATGATACTACTCATGTAAGTAACTAAGAAACTCAAAGCCAACAATCTTTTTCAAAAGCGTCTTTTTAGGAACAATGGTAATAACCTGGACAAACGTCTCAAGCAGTCTGTCAACACCTTGTGTGATGCGTCGAGTATCCAGCTTCAGGAATGCTTGACCGTTAACCGGATCACAAATGCCAAGGGCATAAAGCTGGTAAGAGTGAGTTAGCAAGTGCAGCGACAAATGCCTCAGGGGATGACACGCAGGTGCATTGTAGTCGCATTGTCTGTCTCACATTGCCTCCAGGCAATACAACTGCAGTGCAAGCTCTGTGCATTTCACAAACAACGCTCTATCCTTTCCCTTCGTTGCCAAGTTTCACAATCTCTGTCATATATCACCGATAAACACCCACACCCATTATTGCAGTTGTTCCAATTGCTTACATGCGATTGGCTGCTCGAGACTCGGACGGCTTTGTGGGAACTGGAACACATGGAAGATATGGAGGATGATGGCTATCACCAAGTGCCCGGAGAGGTTCTCGAAAAGTTCCAAACTGATTTGAATTCGTTGCGCAGCATTGTGGAAAATATTCCGGTATGAAAATCACTTTTGCTTCTCAAAATTTTTGTAATATTACCATTTATTATTGCAGAACGCTCAGTCGAGGATATATTTATATGAGGCCGTCTGTCGCCTAATGGCCGGTGCCTCGCCCTGTCCTACGCAACAGCTGCTGGACCGGAGTCTGCGCTCCCGTTACGCCCACTCGTCTATTTTCTGCGGCAGCAAGGATCGTAGGCATCTAAACTTCGAGGGCGGGGAGCGAGAGCGGGCAGCGGCAATGTACGTTGCCTGCAAGTATCTGCCGCCCGCTCTGCTAAGCTCACCTGGCGAGCGTGCTGGCATGCTGGCCGAAGCGGCCAAGACGCTGGAGAAGGTTGGCGATAAGCGCAAGCTGAAGGAGTGCTACCAGCTGATGAAGTCGCTGGGCAGCGGAATTGGCAGCGTCAAGGCATAGTTTCATAGGCAAACTTTAAATTAATTTTGAATTTCCTATTCCTATTTTCTGCTTCTGCGAAGGAAAAGCGTCCCTTCTGTGGGCCTTTTTATTTACTCTTTTATCTGACCCGCCCCTTTGTTTTTGTTTAGATTGTAATTCAACAAATAATTTAACATGGAAATTTATCTTTTTTTATATATTTACCAAGAACGGTTAATCATATTTATAACAATAAATATTTAAACAGTTAAACTGGATGCGTGCATGCACTTAATTCATTTAATTGCTAATCAATGGCCCTATTATTAACGATGACACAATTTGCGCGTTTTTTGCGCAATAAAATCCTTTATATTCAGACTTGACAAGTCATTTTTCGTTAGCGGAGGTTTTCGTCTTACAAACTTCAGGCGCATAACACATTTAGACAATAGTATCTTAAAATTATTGACTATTTCTGGCTTGCAAATAAGTAAGCAAACTCAGAAACCTTCCCCATGCAAATGGAATACTGTTTAATAGAGCCAAGTTACTGGAGTACTGTGCTCAGTTTTCTTGGTAATTATTAAAATAATTATTGAACCTTAAATCTAGAGTATAAGCACAGTCAATATATATATTTATGCTTAGCGCAACAATACTTTGCGGACTCGCATGCCACTTGCATTTTATGGCATCCTGCATTCGATTTTAAGCTGGATTCAGTTGAGCCGCTACCGCTTATTATTATGGACTCGCAGGGATGGTTCTCAAACGAATCCAATGTGAAAGAAGATGTCTTTGACTTAAAAAAAAAACAACTCGAGTTTGAAAGCAAAGGGCTCGCCTATGACGATATGATACTCAGGCTGACAATTGCCATTGAACATTCCCACTGTGAGGTGAGTTTTCAGATCAGATCTAGTCGAAGATGGTGTCGCATTTGGAATGAGTGTCCGGCTCGCAGTGCGGGCATGTGGTAAGCTCATTGAAGGAAACTCGTAAGTGGTTCTGATCTCTTAGGAGGTGTTGCATCTGAAATTGTTCAATTAAGTAGAGTGAGTTTTATGTTCATCCTCGTGTGTTCATTGCTTTATACCTTTTCCCGGCTACTAGTCTTAAAAAAAGGAAATGTAATCAGGAGTTCCTTCTCTCGATTCGATATTGTTTCCCTGACATTAGTTAGAAAGCCATCGACATCAATAGTAGACATTTCCCAGCGCTTGCCAAATTTCATGTGCCTTAGCTTCGAACAGCTTGTAACCACGGCCAAGAGTTGACGACTTGAGTTGACATGTGGTGCTTCTATGCAATCCAGGGCGAGACACTCAAGCTCGGTTAACTTACCCAGCTCTGATATTGAAGGGGCTGGCCAGTTGTCGCAATCTAGAGCCTTCAGCTGGCGTAATGCCAGAATGTGTTGCACCTGCTCATTGCGAACGCGAACAGATATTAGTTGCAGCTTCAGGAGGCGGTCGGAATAGCGTTTCACCATCGCTCTATAAAAATCAATATTCACTTCCACGATCCAGCGGTTGATCAAACGCAGCGACTGAAGAGCTTTGAACTCGCCCAAATCGCTCAAGTTCGCATCAAAGTTCTCCAGCGTTAGGTGCTCCAAAAGCGGAAACTGCTCAGCTAGCGCAGGCACATGATGAGATAGCCGGAAATTGAGTCCGAAGTTCAGCAACAGTCTTTTAAGTACTTTTTTGTTTTGAAAAATCTGGCGGAAGGCGGATACTCTGAGATTAGGATCGAGTCCATCCACATCCAAGGTCTGAAGCTTACTAAAGTGATGAAGTTGTTCAACTGAAAGATATAAAAAACTTGTAGAAGAATGCATATATCTTGGTATTCTGAAAGAGTCGTGTTCCCTGACTCAGAATAATGGGAAATTACTGCTCTATTTCCACGAAGTCTTTATCTAAAATACTTTTAACTATAAATACGTACGCTGCGGAGCTCTGGCATCTATCAGGGTCAAGTTGGTCAGACTAGGTAACTTCAAGACCAGTTGCATGATGTTGCCCCTGTCACCCACCACCGGGGGCGTTTCCGTATCCGCGTGCATGAATATGATTACTAACTGGCGCAGGTTGGGGCAGTGCCGGCGGAGAACATCCAAAAATGGATATGTGATGGCTTCATCCCAGCGCCCGTGTGGCACCTCGCATCTGACCACTTCGGAGCCACACAACTCTAGCAAGAATTCCCAGTCCGGAATGGTTTTCAGCACCCGCACATTGATTTGTACGAAGCGCGTTCGCAACACGTCCGCCAGTACATCTCGAAACAAGGGATGGGCGCGACCCAGATTGAGTTGATCCTCCAGTGCAGTAAGATGTGAGAATATTTCCAGGTAGCAATCGTAATTCAGCTGGAGCAGGCTGGTTCCTGTTACCGATTCCTCCTGCCTTCCGACAAAAAACGAAAGGGCACAACCTAGACTCAGTTTATCCATTATCCTGGGATTGGATCATTAACGAATTTGGAAACCACCGTTTTCATTGAAAACTGTTCAACTCCATATACAAACTATCGATAAATTGCCAGCTGACTATATTTGTACATAAATACATACGTACGGTGGATGACCCACCTCTAAACTTTATTTATCGGCGCAGTGTCCCGTTTTCCGAAAGACGTTGCAATTATTATCGAAAATATCGAATTTTAATGCGCTTCAATAGTATTAGGCCAAATCCCATTAGCATTAGTACGTATAACTACACTCGTTTACAAGACTTCTTATAATACTCTTTTCATTTCAGACCTTTATTGCATTTCAGGAGCAGATACCAGAATTCGCGCGATCTTTTCACTCTGCTAGTACCTATTCCATTTGGCGTTCGCTGCGAAATCGGTTTATTTTTGTCTATACCGAAGAACTGCTGGAGGATAACGATAACTATCTTAGCGAATATATATTCCACGGTGATAAATAATATAACCAATTGATGAATAATAATATCCTTAAATTCCAGATCAACCAAATTTGTTACTGGTCACCTCACAATACCTGAACTCGAGCATCTTTGAGATTAAGACGAATCGCTTTGTTGGAAAGCGAAATTTTGATCCAGAGCCGGGGCCAGTAGAATTTAATCTCCTCCATCGATATGATGCCTTAGAACACGAAGTAACCTGGAATAATGAGATGAAAAGTGGAATGTTCAATAAACTAAGAGACCTTCAGGGACGCGAAGTACTAATTGGAATATTTGATTATAAACCGTTTATGGTGCTGGATTATGTATGTTCAATATTAGTACATCGATCAACGATCCCGTAAATTAATTAATTTCAGGATAAAGAACCGAAGGTATATGATCGAGCCTCAGACACGGCGGAGGACGTACACATTGATGGTACTGAAGTCCAACTTATGCTCTTTTTTTGTGAGCTGTATAACTGCACTATCGAGGTCGACACCAGTAAGTCCAAACAACATTTAATCTACTACAATTTCGGTTGATTTGAAATTATTTTTTGATTTTTTCGCTCATCTAAATATTTTATTACAATTGATTATCATTATTTTGATCGTTCTATAAATTTGTTCAGCTGAAACCACTGAATGGGGAGCCGTCTATCCGAATGCATCCGGACGTGGTCTAATAAATATGATATTCGAGAGGAAAAACGACTACGGCATAGGTGGCATGTATTTATGGTAATTCTTTTATAACGCCTAAAAATAATATAAAAATAGGACATTTAATTAATAAATAATGTTACACTCCATGAAATCAGGCAGGAGGCCTATTGGTACTTGGATATGACATATTTCTTGGGTCGCTCTGGAGTCACATGTCTGGTACCGGCGCCAAGTCGCCTGATCAGCTGGACCCTCCTGCTACGTCCGTTCCAGGCCCTCCTCTGGGTGTCTGTGATGCTGTGCCTTTTGCTCGAGGCCGTGGCCCTATGTATCACCCGTCGGTGGGAGTACTCGTCGGATTCCTCCCAGCCTCAAACCTGGACCAGTAGCCTGCGATTCGGTTTGATCAGTACAATGAAACTCTTTGTAAGCCAAGGCACCAGTTATGTGGTCCGCTCCTATTCCCTGCGCACCTTGCTAGTGGCTTGCTACATGATCGACATCATCCTAACTACAGTCTACAGTGGCGGACTGGCGGCAATTCTGACACTGCCCACTTTGGAGGAAGCGGCGGACTCGCGACAGCGACTATTTGACCATAAGCTCATCTGGACCGGGACTTCGGCGGTGTGGATTACCATCATAGATGAACGATCGGCAGACGTAAGTGGAAAACTCTTCTTTATTTTAGAATATAAATGACTACTTATTCATACAGCCAGTCCTTTTGGGTCTAATGGAACATTACCGAGTGTTCGAAGGCGGTTTGATATCCACTCTCGCTCAGTCGGCGCAAATGGGATTTGTGGTGGAGCGTCTGCAATTTGGACACTTGGGAAACACTGAACTCATACCCAACGATGCCTTGGAGCGCCTTAAGCTTATGGAGGACGATATTTATTACTCTTTCAATGCAGCTTATGTTCCGCGCTTGTGGCCCCATTTGAATGCCTTTAACAACCTTATTCTGGCCTGGCATTCATCCGGCTTGGACAAATTCTTGGAGTGGAAGATAGCCGCAGGTTTTATGAACGACCACCGTCAGAATATTATTTTGGCCTCCCAGAAACCCAACCTGGATATTGGTCCCGTAAAATTGGGCATCAGCAACTTCATTGGCTTGATAATGCTTTGGTGCTTCGGCATGATCTGCAGCCTCCATGTATTTGCCGGCGAATTGTGGCGAGGTCGTAACCTTATTTCATAAATTTTATTCCTAATGCTCATTTAATTAAGAATACAAAAGAGAATACGAGTAAATGAAGAATATACAAATTCTAACTATTTAAGTGTAACACCTGATCGGTGACGCGAGTTATCAGAGGATCCAGCTCATTGTCCAGCAGCTCCTTACTCCACAGATCGTACAATGTATCCGTGGCCAGTTGAACAGAGTTTCCTACGGCGGTGGTATTAGAGGTACGGAGCGATAGGAAGATGACAGCGTCTGCTACAAGTGGGCTGTATGTATCGCAAATCGTGTGCAAGGCTCGTGCACCGCTCGGTGCAATCTGTTGGTCATAACATGTGTTAAATAAAAAACAGTTCAGTTGCACATGGCACTCATTCTCACTTCATTGAGGTTAACGATCAGAAAGACCTTTCCGTGCTTCATCTTTGCCTTGAAACGCTCAATCGCCAGACCATAGTTGTCTAAACCGGGGCCAAAGTCCTCCTTGCTCATGTGAATAAATTGGCTTGGGCCACCTGTTGTAATGCAATCAGATATTTTTAAGAATTTATATGTGTTGTTGTCGGACATTTATTTGCTTAAGTTTAGTTCCTAGCTGAGGTCGACTGATTCAATTAAGAGCGACTATTATTGGTTGTTTTGGCATAATAGTATCGTATTTATTTCTTTGGTTAATAAACCTTGAGTACGCTAGGAATTTAATTAAAGAATTTAAAGAATTGAAAAGGGTACACGCTTACCGTAACACTTAGACGCCTCGGAAGCAATTGCATTAATAAATTTTTGGAGCTTTGCGTCCTGATGCAGGAACAAAAACACGCTGGGGCGGATGTCCTTCTTATTTATTAATCCCTCGATGCCCTTCTGCAAGGCTAACCAAACTTTCTCCGGCTGTTGAGGCTGAATATTCCGCACTGACTTAAAGTCACAAGTCTTGACTGGCGTATCGGGTTCCAATGCTAATGCGAAATAACCAATGGCAACCAGAACGCCAACAATCACGGCTCCATATAAAGGCCAATTCCTGCTTGGCGGTTCATGTTCTTGTGTGAAACTTGGAACGATATTACTATGTCTTCTAGACCGATCGGCAGGTTCACCAGGAGTCCTTGGAGGCGTGCCCGGAGTTTCGTCATCTATTCCTTCCTGCTCACCCGATGAGGATGTACCTTCTTCATAGGCGGCTTCTGGCTCACAAATGAGTGTTCTATTGTCCACTTGATCCTCCGACTCGGAGGGAGTCTTTGGCCTCTGGTCGTGCAGTCCTCTCCGCTTTAAGTTCTTCATTTTCCGATTTAAATACCCCAAAATAAAGCTGAACGTGTGCGAAAACAGAATAACAAATAGGTATGGAAGTTTATATATATCGAGCTATCGTTATCGATATCGATATTATAAGAGACTGCATTCAAGAACATTTTTTGCATCTTTGGGGGGAAATTGCAATAGACTAAAACTAGTCAGGTTTGTTTATATTTTAGATTATTTAAATATTTTTATGGAATTACTTAAAATGTTCTGCTTCATTTATTGGTATTACCTCCTAAATTCCTTATTTAGACAGCCAATCAGACTTAAAAAATATTCTCGATCTAATTAAGATTTTTTAGTCCGATATTTTATTTTATTTGGAACAGTTATATAGATTAAGTTGTCAACATCTTTATTTTTTTGGATCCGAGACCGTGGGACAATAATAAATACAATATGCTTGTATGCGTATAAGATAAACTTAAAAAAGGCTTATATATGAAATGTGACTAATCTATTTCAATCTGCCGTTGGCACAGTGTTTAGCGTGAGGCGTCGTAACCGGCCTAGGACAAAGATTTCATCTATTGCCTTTTTGGCATAGAATTTCTGATCCTCACTAAGTTTGCGGTATTCTAGGGACCACGTCTGAGCGTAAATTTTGGACTCCTCGGTCCCACTGACGTCCAGTGGCAGTGAAATCTCTGGAATGTCCTGGTGCAGGTGCTGCAGGGTTGAAAGTTGGTCCTGAGATGGCACTCCGGAGAAACGGCCGCCACTGTCAACCTCGGCAACGATGGCGCCTACGTCGGCGACGGTGGGCTTTACTTCCACCTCATCCGGAATGGACTGCTTATCCTCCAGTTCCTCGTTCGCCTCCGCCTCCATCTCCAGCTCCTCCGCCTTGGATTGTCCGCTCGGCTTGTAGCCGTAAAAGGCCTGCTTCTTCAGATATTGTAGGTGACATCTGTGCCGGCGCAGATTCGTCGTTGACTTGTGGGCGAAGGACATGATACTCTTGCAGCCGATGCAATACAAGACGTTCTCCACAAAACTTCCATCATCCTTCTCAATTTTGCGATACACGCGCCACACGGTGCTACGCGTACTTTTGTCGTTCACCGCTAGCTTGTAGACGCCACTTTCAATTTTATCGTGAACATCCTCAAATTTGAGCGGCATTCTGCGTATTCTTTAAGTTCAATTATATTTGTTATTATATTTTTGACAGAATAACTTAGCGATGAGTCGAAGGCACTCACCTGACTGTCCGATAGTTTCTTGGCGATGTTTTGAGTCAGGTGGCAGCGCTGCCAACTGGCACATTGCGCCGGCAATTTACATTAAGCGTTTGTTTTTATTTTTTTAAAGAAATTTACTAGTTTTTCTTAATGGCTACTTTGTGCTTAGACTTTCTTGGCTTTCAGGTGAGGATTAATCAGTTGTTATATTTACATTTTATGTTGCTAGCCGAGATTTCAAGGCTCTGAGTTTACTACAAACAGGAGGCGCTGAAGAAGATGCGAGATGTGGACGACAAAATTATATATGCACTGAACGCCCTGCCCACTGACTCGTTTAAGGGTCAGATCAACAGCGAGAGCACCTGCCGCGATCTGTACGCCAAGCTCCAGCAGTCGCACGTGTCCCGGGTAACTCTTCCGACTATATTAGTACCGCTCGACACTAAATCTCTCCTTGCAGCAAGATAGCATACGCCATTGCATAACCTTATCGGCCACTAATCTGAAGCAGCTGCGGGAGAACCGGGAAACCCATCCGGATGATGTTGACACAGACAGCAAGTTTAAGGCGGAGCAGCGGAAGGTAGCCATGCTTTGCGATACACAATTCTTCGATTTCAATCGAGCAATAATTATCTGTAATTCATTGCAGCTCCGTGTGCTCCAGGCCGAGCTCAATGTGGAGGATATCATCAAGGAGCGAACCTACAAGGCCTTTAACGAACGGTGCCGGTCCTACTTTCACGCTGGCCAGTAGACACGTGCAATGATCGAGTGACTAGCTTTAAGTGGATTTATTAGTGGTAGACAACAAGGAACTGCCCAGCCAGGAGGCATTTACGAGCACTTGTTTGTATTTACGCAATTTACAACAAGTACATAAAGACTAAAGACTATTGTTTTATTCGTCGAGAGGCAGGTTGTAGGTGGAGTAGAGCGATCGAATGGGGACGCTTTTAATAGTCGCCAAGGCTCCCAGGATGAGCTGTGTGGCGTCCCTCAGGTCGTTGTACTCGTGCATGAGCTCTATTGTTTCCTTTTTCTCGGAGTCCGACAAGTCTTTGGGTTTTATAGCCGATTTACGAGATTTTCTCTTGGTTTCCTTCATTTTTAAAATAAAAAAGTAAATCGATGCACCGTAGATATCGTTATCGATAGGTCCATCAGCTGGATGCACTCAGCTGCAGTCTATCTGGCAACCCCGTTCGTCAAAACGTGTAAAATTTCGCATTCTCTTTGCATGATTGAAACACGAAAAGATTTCTCCAGCACAGGTAAATTGTGGTCAAATTACGTGGTCGTAGCTTCGGAATGGTCCCAAAGTTATGGCAGCAAACTGCGAAGATGTGCGACACAAGTGAGCTATGAAGAATTGCTGACCTAAGGCCACTCACACATATACACCGCTAACCAGCCAGTGTGCGCACACTTAGAAATGTGAAAGTGTTGTGATTGTGCATATTGCCAGTAAAATGGAAATGGAATAGTTCATCAAATATCAACGCATGTACATAAAACATTTGTAAGGCAACGTAATCTCGGGATCCATTCCTAGAGGTTGAGGATTACCTCAGTAGTGCCAAGGTAGCAGCGGCAGTATGCTTGGTTCGGGACTTCTAAAACGAGTTTGCGATTGGATCTGAAAACAAAGTCATAATAATATAACCACCTGGTCAATACTGACAATATATCTCTTTATCCTTCGTAGAATTTTAATTGCCAAGACGACGAAATGTCCACCACTCACAAGCAGCGCTATAAAAATGCAGCACTGGACTCCACCGAGATGCGGCGGCGTCGCGAGGAAGTCGGCATCCAGCTGCGAAAGAACAAGCGCGAACAGCAGCTTTTCAAGCGACGCAATGTGGTGCTGGAGCCAGCCACATCCTCGACGTCAGCTGGAACGGAAAGCAACAGCACCAGCAGCGAGCAGCAGGTGAGTACCAATAGCTGAAACCACTTCCTGTTATACCGGGCCAGCCTCTTACATCTTCTCCTTCGCTGCAGACTGCAGACATGCATATGGCTGATAGCAGCACAGGACCATCTCATTTTCCCGGGCAGAACGAGGCAGCAGCCGGAACGGGAGCACAGTCCTCCGTAATCAATGACGAGATGATTCAGATGCTGTACAGTGGGCGGGAAATCGACCAGCTGGAGGCCACACAAAAGTTCCGGAAGTTGTTATCCCGCGATCCCAACCCACCCATAGAGGAGGTCATCCAGAAGGGGATCGTGCCGCAGTTTGTCACTTTCCTGCGGAACAGTGCCAACGCCACGTTGCAATTCGAAGCCGCTTGGACGTTGACAAACATTGCCTCTGGCACCTCGCACCAGACCAAGATCGTGATCGAGGCCGGTGCTGTGCCCATATTCATTGAGCTGCTATCCAGTCCTCACGACGATGTACAAGAGCAGGCCGTTTGGGCGTTGGGCAACATAGCCGGCGACTCGCCCATGTGTCGGGACCATTTGCTGGGCTCTGGCATTCTAATGCCTCTCCTGCAGTAAGTAACCTCAAAACTATATTTTAGAGATTGGATTACTATGTTATTGTTAACAGCGTCCTGGGTAACTCTGAACGCATTACAATGATACGGAATGCAGTCTGGACACTCTCAAATCTGTGCCGAGGAAAGAATCCGCCCGCAGACTTTGCTAAAATCGTTCACGGCCTGCCCATATTGGCACGGTTATTGGACTACACCGATGCGGACGTGCTCAGCGACACTTGCTGGGCCATTAGCTACTTGTCCGACGGACCTAACGATAAAATCCAGGCTGTAATTGATGCGGGTGTGTGCCGTCGGCTCGTCGAGCTGTTACTGTGAGTACTCCTATTTCTCTGTTGCGTTTTCCTTTCGAAACAAGCATCGTTTCCTGTTTTTTCAGGCATCCACAGCAGAACGTGAGTACCGCCGCTTTAAGAGCTGTGGGCAACATTGTCACGGGCGATGATCAACAGACCCAGGTGGTGTTAGGATTCAACGCTCTTCCCTGCATCAGCCACCTGCTCCGCTCGACGGCGGAGACCATTAAGAAGGAGTCCTGCTGGACCATCTCGAATATTGCCGCCGGCAATCGGGAGCAGATCCAAGCCATCATTAATGCCAACATATTCCCCCAGCTGATGATCATCATGCAGACCGCGGAGTTTAAGACACGCAAAGAGGCTGCTTGGGCCATTACCAATGCAACCAGCAGCGGCACCTCCGAGCAGATCCACTACTTGGTAGAAGTGGGCTGTGTGCCGCCAATGTGCGATTTCCTTACCACCGTCGATTCGGACATTGTACAGGTGGCGCTGAATGCGCTCGAGAATATTTTAAAGGCCGGCGAAAAGTTCCAGGTGCGACCGAATCCCTATGCCATTACCATCGAGGAGTGTGGAGGTAAGAGAGCTTCTAAAGCTTTCACTACTTAATCTCTTTTTCTACCTGATGTCTACATTCTTTCCATTTTAATGTCCTTACAGGCCTGGATAAGATCGAGTATCTGCAAGCGCACGAAAACCGAGACATATACCACAAGTCCTTTTACATTATCGAACAGTACTTTGGCAACGAGGAGGAGGACAGCCGCGTGGCTCCCGTGGCGGGCGAGCAGCAGTTTGAGTTCGATCCGAACAACATGCCCACTAGCGGCTTTAACTTTTAGCAACTGACCGAGTCGGAATATCATGTGCGATTGCATCCTAAAAACTCTGAACATAACAAGCACGTAACAACAGGAAGCGGAGGAAGCGCGGAAGCTTGTCTGTTAGAATCTGAGAGACGAGCAGAGCAGCAGAAAGCAACCAAGACCATCAGCAGACGGAAGACAGAAGACAAGGAGGCGGACAGACAATGCATAAGTGCAGTCACTACTAGCATTTAAGGCAAGATGGTCATTCAGTCGGCTCGTTTTTATGTTTCATTTTGTTTCGTACACATCGTCGTCGCTCGTCGTTTACATTTTATTTCTGCGATTAATTAATTTTACGCTTTCGAAGTTGCAACGTGGTCCAGGACCAGTCATCATGACCTTACTCGAGCATTTCTCCAACTGGCGAGATCGCTGTCACTTAGCTTATATGTATGTACTACTTTAAAATGTCATATACAACCTAATGTATATGATGTATTTGCTTTTCTCAGCCTGAGTTTGTAAATATTTTTGATTAAGCCCATTATGTACGTTGAGAGCCTTGCCTCGGTGTTGTTGTTATACATTCATACGAAACAAACAAACAAACGAACCAAAAGGAACTTTACGATAATGATAAAAAGAAACTTTACGATAATGATAAAAAGAAACTTGAAATGTTTTCTATTATTTTTGATTTTGTTATCCGAAATTTGTTTAAATTCTAAAGCATTGTCATTTAATTTAGAGGACACATCAATAAAGAACAAAAAAAAAACAGACCAGATCAATCTTTGATGTCGTTTTTGATTATTTCAAATTGTTATATTCAAATATTTCTCATACAGTACAGTTACAGTAACCCCATTATACCCTATTTTCCGACATTGAGAGCTGCTTAGAGTACCGACCTACCCTAGGATCGCTTCACGAACTGCACCTTGTAGGGCTTTGGAGTTAGCGTGATCCCAGGCAGTAGGACCATCGAGGGAGTCTCGCCAGCCGGAAGGACGATACGGAAATGTTGCACTATTCGCACCAGGAATGAAAAGATGCACGCACGGGCTAAAGCATCGCCCAGGCAACGGCGTCTTCCCATTCCGAAGGGCATAAAGTACTCATCCTTAAAGCACTTTCCAGCTGTATCGATAAAGCGCTCCGGTCGGAACTCCAGCGGGTCCTTCCAATGATCCTTATCCACATGCACGGAATGCAGACTAATCAGAATGGTGGCGTTCCTTGGGATGTCGTAACCACCCAGTTGTGTGGGCCACAAGGTCCTTCGCGGACCAGTAATCGGAGTTATGTGGAAAAAGCGTTGCACTTCCATAATAAAGGCATCCATGTAGTCGACAGATTCCCGCTTGCTAAGATGAGGAAATGCATCAGCAGTGGTGGCTGTGGCATCGCTGCCGGTCACCTCGGCGAACAGCTTCTCCTGGATATCCGCCCGCATGGAGAGCACCATGAGAGCCAGATTGATCGTGTTGCTGGTAGTCTGGGAGCCAGCAATGAAGAAGTCAAGGATGGTCATCACCAGCTGCGCCTCGTTGAAACTGCTGCTGCTCTCGCCGCTGGCACTCCTTTCCTGTATCTCCTGCAGGTAGGCATAGATGAGGTCGTTATCGGCCGGTTTCGGATCCTTCGCCAACTGCCGCCGATGGTCCTCGATTGTGTCCACGAAGAAACCGTATAGCTCCGTGTTCAACTGACGAATGAGGTTGTAGCCCGTGCGATCCGGCGCCACGTGACGTAGCCAGGGGAACTGGGCCAGCAGGCCACCGCAGACGTCGAAGAGCTTAGAGCGTCGGTTCATCAGGTCCAGCAGCCGGCGCAGCGTGCTGTCCCCCTCGCTGGCGATCCTCTTGCCGGCTATTAGGCACCACAATACGTTCAGGACACTCTGGGCCAACCAGGTGACCGGCTCGATCGGCTGCCCCTCTTTGCTCTCCAACTGGGCCAGCAGTTCTTCTGCCTCGCGCTCGATATGATGCTCCATCTGGCTGCGACCATAGCCCACGTGGCGCATCTGCTTCATGGCGAATTGACGGTGCTCGTACCAAAGCTGTCCGTCCGTGAAGGTGATCCCTTTGCGGATGCCCATTGTGCGCAGGCGCAGGAAAAAGTTGTCGGGCCTTCCCTCAAACACTTCTTGCAGCTGCACCTCCTTCACCATCTCGTGTCCCAACGCCACTACCACATACTCACTTCCTA
Source organism: Drosophila pectinifera (assembly GCA_008042775.1). Classification (NCBI taxonomy): domain Eukaryota; kingdom Metazoa; phylum Arthropoda; class Insecta; order Diptera; family Drosophilidae; genus Drosophila; species Drosophila pectinifera. Next base: position 135,818 of record VNKC01002713.1, read on the forward strand.
ATTTCAAGCCCACCAGATCACTTTTATAGTCCCTAGCCCATCGCTCGAATAGGAAGTGCTGACCGCCAAGGGCACGGGCCTCCTTACGGAACTGCAGGAAATGAGAGTATAAGTCTTTAGATTTCTGATAAAAATAATAATACATTTAATAGAAGATGCATTACCTGCAGGGTATTCCCCAACCACGGCACAAAACTGGGTCCTAAAAATATAAATAATCGAATTTTGATTAAGTAAAAGAACAACTCTTATTTATTTAACTAATTGATTAGTGAATAATAATAATAATAATAATTTAATAACTCTCATGTATATCATATAATTGTAATCAAATAAAGCTTGTTATTTTTGTAATCAGGAATTCATTTTATGCCGAAAAAATGTTTTGTTTTTGCGACTTCAACCGTCTATGCGGATTAACTGATGTCTCTCAAATAACATAAGGCACAGACCTTTGGAAGCTGCTGGACACTATGAGCCCTATCATGAAACCCGGTATAACCAAATTTTTCGGATACATGTAAGTTGGCATTATCCAAGTATTAAATCACAACTTCTTTAGTTGGTAATTCAATTTCACACAACCCTCAAATCACGCAAATCTGTTAATTTAGTTTGTTGCGACATCAGATAGTACACTAATCTTATCGATACTACTGAAATCAGTTTATTGCCCTGTTAAGCAATCAAATCGAAAGTGAAAACTTATTTGTGAAATCTAAGTTTTAACAACCAAAGGGTATAATTGACCATACTTGATTTATCAAAGATATCTTAATTAAAGAACCCCTTCACATTAGTAGCTATCCTTGCCAGAATCATTTATTATCTCCATCAGACTTGGCATATGTTGTCCAATTCTATTTTTTAATGGTAAATTAATTCCCAGTCATAGCAAACATCTGACATTACGTGGCAACAGCAGAATTGTAATAAATCAGCTCGGCCCTTGTAAGATACTAACTCAGGACCAGTTAGGCCAGGTGTCAGAGGCGTGTGATAATTTTATCAATTAGATTTATGTATTCAAAGCGAGGCGAGTGTGTCTGGTTGGTTGTCTGCCATAAGTGTCCGATATCCATTAAAATTTGCTAATGAGTTGTCTTATTGGGTGTGGATCAGGTCGTCTGTCTGTCTGTACATATATGTACATATGTCTGTCTGCATATGTACGAGCAAAATAAAATATTTAAGATATTTGTACTGTATTAAGAAATTTATCAAATTAAACTAGAACACTTATATGAATAAGAAAATAAGTTCTTGAAAATTCCATGAAAATAAGCATTAAGTAATTCCTAGAATCCTAGGGGAACTCAACTCACCTGGGGGGAAATTCTTAGGACGTCGCATTGAACTGATAAGTGAATAAATCACAAATCCAATGAGAACGGCACACAGAAATATAAGGGCACTCATTTTTGAATGTTTTTTATTGGCCACCGAAAACGAAGCCGTAACCCAAAGCGCGAGCCTTTTGTCCAATTAATTTGTATTTAATAGAGGGACTCACAATGTCAGAGCGTCCGTACACAACGCCAGCTCTATGCCAACTAATGAACAAGAGAGCGACGCGACAGACCCAGACAAACCCACGCGCATGGACGGTCTGCCTGGTCTTTTCATGTGGGTCTATTGATAGTGCAAGCAAAAAATAAAATACAAATAATAACAAAACGAGGCGAAAAAGCCCGTCTCAGTTGATAAACCCTACATATGTACACACATAAGTAGTTATATGCACGAAGAAATTCGAGCAACGATCACGTCCAAAACGTGCTTGGCTCTAATAACTCATTTGAATGTTTATAAATTTTCTGGCGACCGATCGTCGTTCTCTTCTACAAGAGAGGGCGTGCAATGTAGAAACGTGATTAGTGATTATTAACACGATCCTATGTACAATCAAAGTTGAGAGAATAGTTTTAAAGGTTGACCATTCATTTAATTTAATTTTTCTGGTATAAAATAGATGAGAGCTTATCGTAAAATATAATGTTTATACACAGAAGACATGGGATTACAGTCGACGGTGCCTGTAATATGATTCGTAAAATGATTCTTTGGAAAAGTAAACAAATTATGGAGCAGTTTCATCAAGGAAACCTTATAGAAACACCGAATTTTTGGCAATTATATAATCAATCTCGTTCGTCCATGGATTTTTGAAGGCTCGCCACTCGCTCTGCAACTGGATGTAGCTGTTGTCCTTGCACCGAAAGCGATAGACCTGCGTGGTGACTTTTTCCGGCACCTGCATCACCATCTTGTGCGACTCCATCAGGGCAGAGATGTCTTCGTTGTGGAAATACTCGTAGAAGCTCGTGCCCAGGATCTCCTGCGGCAGAAAACCAATTACGAGGGTGGCCCTGTTGAAATAAGGATAGGTACATTTATCAAATATAATAATAGATAATAAGATCTATAAGTCCAAAGTAGAACCTACCGTTGGTCAATAAACAGGAATTTTCCCTCACCAGAGTGTCGTGAGATGAAGAGCACATGCCGTATGTTCGGATGATTATCCAGCGAGGCGGGCACACTAGAGTTTAGGACATTGGGCGGGATGCGACCGATGGCCACCAAGCACGATAGGTTCGTTGTCTGCTCGTCACTGTCGCCGTCCTGCTCCTCATCCTTAATGGGCGTCCAAGATTTTAGGTAACCCGTGCACTGTATGACCCGGTATTTGTGACCAGCACTCAGCTTAGACTTGCGCTTCGTGGAGCTGCGTGAGCTGGAAGACGTGTCCGACTCTTCCTTAATCTGGTTGTTATTAGCGGCACGCAGCTTCATCCGACAAAAGAACGAGCGTCTGGCACCGGGACACAGGCGGCACAGGCTCTGCGGAACGTCCGTCTTAACGGGCAGCATAGCTGGATGAGAAATGTAAAGGGTATCTTCTTCAATATCCGACTAAAACCTTCCACTGGCTGATCACTTACTCTTCGCATCGATTAGCCGCTCCCTGGGACACTGTTCCAGCGAGGAAAGCTGCTCCTTCACCTTGCCGATGTCCTTCGGATGCAGGATGTCGAACCAGCTCTGACCCAGTAGATCCGACTGTGTGCAATTCAGCACACTGGACACCGAATCGGAGACGTACAATATGCGTCCCCGGTCACAACCTACAACAAACAGAAATCCCTCCGAGGCTTGGAGGATGATCATCTTCAGCTCCTGATCAGAGAGGAAGCTAGGTCGGTAGTCGGATCCGTTAAAGGGATGCAGGCTGCCGCTACCACGGATCCCTCGAAGATGCTGCACAGCCATTCGGAGTACAGTAAGCTTGTCCAGCTTCCGTTGCATCGCATAGCACATGGGGATCATGGAGGAGAGCTCATTGATGTACGTGTTCATCTTGTCCCGCCGCCGCTTCTCGATCTCGCTGTGATTTTGCCTAGAATAATTAAGTTAAATAGTTTTCAAAGCTTCAAGGTATGTTATTTACGGGTAAATTTGATACTCTTTTCGGGCGACTTTTCTTACTTGCGATTTTCATCTGAAGTCCTCGCCGACTTCTCCTCGTCGAATGTTTCATCTTCGATATCTTCAAGATTTTCGCTAAAACGAATAAAAAATCAAAAAGGAATAAAAAAAACAACCCCATTCGTTTGTGTGGGTGTGTGCGTGTTTGCCGATAGAAGGGAAATTGTCAACTGTTGCTGTGTTTGCAAATTGGTGTTCTTGTAAGTGTGCTTAAAGCACACACACACACACAACTTTATGTAATTTGCACTGCACTTTCATCAATTGAACGTACCTAAACTCTTGCATTTCCATTGCCAATCAATAACGCAGCCGGATGGCAAATTCTGTTCTATATACTGATGACAATTAATTGTGTTTACCAACAATAACGGCGTTGGCACCGCACTAATAACATCCCAATAACAAACGGAAGGGTGTGCAGTCTCACAATATATTGCAAGCTTTTCCTGCATCTTCAGCTTGGAAGCTCCAGTACGACCGCGGTGAAACCTTTCAAATATACCGTCCTGTGAGTTAAAGTGTGACCAGACCGTTCAAATTATGTTTTGGCGCGCAGTTATAACGGTGAATATTTCAACTAACAATTATTTCCTTTTTTTTGTTCTCCAATTTTGCCAAAAAGACTACCTCACCTTGTTTTCAACGTGTTTAACATCGATTTGAAGCTAACATTTTTTGGGGATTTAATCTGATCAAGTTTTATTAATTTTACTATGTTTTATATTTACACCAAATTAAATGTCTTATTGTTAGATAACGCTCAACGTAAAAACACAACTAATATACATAATAAATACAGAAATAACCTATAAACTAAATATGATACATTTTATCCAAGCATATTGTAATAACTTGCATGTAACGATCCCAAAGGCATCGAGTCTCTTGATCCCTAAAAATAGAGTAAAAAATTTTAAAAATTTCATTTCAAAGAGTTAGTAATACGTATTGCTAGGATCTTACCTAGATATTTCCAAAGCCAAGACGCTCTGCGTTATTGAGGCCAAAAACTTGTTTACCTGTTCGCGATTCCAACCGTTCTGACGCCATGGATCAATCAGTTTTTCACAGAGATCGACGAACAGATCTCGAAGTTCCCGATTCCGGTGCAAGTTGCAGGCAATTGTGATTAAAGCGCGCCAGTACGACCTGCCAGATAAAACAAATTGATAAAAGATTTGTTGATACTTGAGGGGTCTGTCAGTACCGAAAGTTGCCATCCAGTTCGTGAAAGGCGCGTTCCAGCAGCACCGGTTTCAGACGCAGGCACACGAGGCTAAGGATAAATACCGATTAAATGTGTGATCTATGCGGGTGCTGATAATAGTTCTTACTGCTTAATTTCCTTTTCCTTGTCGAGCAGACAACGCAGTTCACGCAAATCCAAAAGGAACTCCTTGTCCATTTCAGTGTCGTAGTATTCAGGGCCCGTGTGCTAGAAGGAATTCATTAATTTCATCCTGACATGGCTTGTAAATGAGTGTGGCTTGCCTGATAGGTGTACGTCCAGTAGATCATGATGGCATGGGAGCAGGTCAATAGGTCACTGAAGCTCAGATATTGCAGTTTCTTTTTCGTAGTTTCAAAGCGGAGACAGGCCAGGAAGACAATACAGGCATACTTTCTGGAATAGTTTAGTTTCAGATAAGACTAGAATTTCCCATCGAATGTGTTTCCTACTTGGCCAGGTCGTCTGAAATAATGAAATGCTGCTTTATGTTATTGGTCAGAGTGCCGGGCATCTCCTCCACGGACTTGAATATGCGCTTTACGTTGTCAAATTGCCGGCTATTGTGAAGAATAATAAAGGAACAGAAATTACATCAATTACATTATGCAAATCTCGGGAAACTCTTACCGAACCGACTTGAGCTTGACGCACGTCTTTTCAGCCACTTCGTCTAGATCCTTGCGATATCGGGAGGACAGCTTCTTTCCGAGAATCTCTCGAGCCACCACATCGTCGATCGAGTAGTACTTCTCGGTGATTAGGTCGCGCACATGTGGCTCCAGCTGGAAGCAGGACTGCTCCATCAATTTGGTGGGTGCGTTAAGGTAAAGCTCAATCAGGGAATAGGTGCGGTAGTGATCCAGCACATCGGAGGCTATCAGATCGCTGGGAGCCCCCATGGAGTGCCCAAAGCCTTTCTGCTTCAGATATGTCACCGCCTCGCTTGCTGAAAAGTACACAAATCAAAGGATTATTGTTAAACCAAGAGCTTGACCCGGATAAGCAAACGTACAGGAGAAGCCTTCGATCCATAGCTGGTATATCTCGGGATCCACTAGGGTGTAATTGCTTATAAAGACATCCACATCGGCCTAAAAATTACTCTTTTTAGCAGATATAAAATAATCTTCGCTTCGTTACCATTTTTGCAGCAATAGTATGACCGTATTATGGTAATGGACTTATCGATGTTAGAGATGGGATATCAAATGATCAGAGGCTGGTCATGTATTTTGAGTACGAGATACCGAAAATATTTAAAGTATACGTATACAAATTCAATTATGTTAAAATTAATAACATTCTAAGACAAATTAAAATTCACAGCCTGAAATCAGTTAAACTTTAAAACTTGCAAGTCCGGAGGCGGCTGGCCAAGGCTGAGCACCACGAAACTCGCTTATCGATAGGGCCGATGGCAAGCGATATCTGCAGTGCGCATGACAACTCTAATTATCATGAGGAAGAAGAGGAGGATATCAACTTTTAGAGACGAAATTTAGTAAAGTTTAAAGCTTAAGAAATGTAAATCGCAATGAGCCCAAACACTGTAAATAATGTAATGCAACGTCTACGCATGCAGCGCGCAATTCGCATGTGAGTGGTGAGCGCGGGAAAACGCGGATCGCGGCCGCAGCAGCAACAACAACACTGACCCTCTCAGACATATCCAATTGCAAGTTGCAATTTCGATGAACACAACTCAACAATAATAATAATTTGGCACAAGAATAAGTGAAAGTGAACCACCGAGTGGGCGCCTGGCGCTAAAATAATATGGAACAGGTCGACTCCTCTACTGAGCTGCACCTGAATAGGAAAGACCTGGCCGCGCTGGCCGACGACGTTGTAAAAGAAGAGGTGATATTGGAGAGTTCGGGCCATCACCATCATCATCATCAGCAGCACCACCATCATCAGGTAAAAGGAGCAACAAACGAGGCGCCTGCCTCTTTTGGCGGGTGGCGAGGCGAGTGTGGTTCCCAGAGATTGGTTCCTGGTTCTGGTTCTAAGTCCTCGAGTCCGAGTCCGAATCCGAATCGAAACTGGCTCTGCTCCGCTTCGCTCTGCGCAGTAGTGGAAAGTGCGGTTGGTTGTGTGTGTGTGTGCGAGCGAGTGGGTGGTTGGGCGGCTGGGGGTGGCAGCGGGCGGCGCAACACAAAATGCGCGCGGTGCTTGCGCCCTACGAGCTCTGCTAGCTGGCAGCTCCATGCGACGACCCACTGGGCCATCCCAACCCCCAAAAACCGCCCGACCGCCTTCACCCAACCCAGCGCGCTTGTGGCGCAAATTGTTGTGTATACCGATTTTCATTTTTCCCATGCTGTGTTGTTTACTTACATTCGAATTTTCCTCTTTGATTCCTGCCTAAAAATCGCTCTGCATCGCGACGTCGACGAATTGTAACGCAATCACAACCACAATTACAAACTTGGCCACTGGATATCCATCCACATGCATGTGACGAACGTGGGAATATGTGCGCTATGGTAATGCAGTTGGACTCCAAGGTTCGCATGGTCACATCCTCCTCAAACGACAACAGCGGCAGCGGCGGCGCCAGTGGCGGAGCGAGCGGACCCGGCGGCCAGAGCGGCGGCGGCGGTGTGGTATCTGTGCCAGTGTCCCTGCCTATTGGATCGATGCTAACCGGCACCACCTTTAATGTGATCACGCCCGATCAGCTGCCCCACTTCAAGCCGATGCTGTGCGTCGACAATGGCTACCTGTCCGGCAGCACGGTTAGCATGGGCAACGACCTCAAGACGATTGTCATCCAGCAGCAGCAACAGACGCAGCCCGGCGGCGGCGGCGGTGGAGGCGGGGGAGGCGGCGGCGCCAACAGTGCGGGCACCAACACGACCGCCACCAATACGATTGGACTGAACCACGATGGCTCTGGGAGCAATAACAGCCACGACAGCCTGGCCACCTTGGAGCACACCGGCGCGGGAGGAGCTGGCGGTGGCGGCGGTGGTGGCGGCACAGGCGGTGGCTCCACCGGATGGTCGGAGAACCCGTCCACCCAGCACATGGAGGTCTTCCAGATTCGCTGTAAAACCACCTGCGCCGAGCTCTACCGCAGCAAGCTGGGATCCGGAGGACGCGGCCGCTGCGTCAAGTACAAGGACAAGTGGCATACGCCCAGCGAGTTCGAGCACGTGTGTGGCCGGGGATCCAGCAAGGACTGGAAGCGCTCTATCAAGTACGGCGGGAAGTCGCTTCAGTCCCTCATCGACGAGGGCACGCTCACGCCGCACGCGACCAACTGCAGCTGCACGGTCTGTTGTGACGACGAAGCAGGTGAGTCAGGTGAGACGACAAAAAACATTTATTTACTATACATAGACCGGCGTGGCGGATTTGTCCAGGCAGACAGATTCGCCACAAAGAGTCACAAGGCGTACAGAGGACTCGGGCACAACCTCAGGTTAATTCAAAGCTAAGGCAATATAAGTATAAGGCTGGCTTTCTCTGGCTTTCCTCTATTTCTCCAGTTATGCCGAGTCCCATATGCCATTATCATACCAAACCATATGCAAACATTTTATATTAATACCCCCAACAACTCGATCCCGTTTAGCATCCGGCCCAGTTCGTCTCTTCACGCCCTACAAGCGGCGGAAGCGAAATCAAACTGATCTCGACATAGAGCCTGGACCCAAACGCAAGCGCAACGCCCATCATAGTAACAACAATAATAGTAATACCAATAATAACAACACGAGCGGAAGCTCAGCCAACAATTGTGTGGATGTGACCGCCGCCGTGGCCGCAGCAACGGCCAATGTAGTGGATGAGAACAACATGTTCCTGGCGGAGGAGAATATAACGTCCAAGGATGAGCCGTGGGCGGCGCTGAATGACAGTTTGGACACCTCCACCGAGCTGGTAGACCAGTCCCAAATGGGCAACGCCTACGAACGCGAAACGTTTGTGGTTAACATCAACGATGGGTCCTCCATCGCCGTCCTGGACACCAGTCAATCGATTAAAAACATCGAGCACGTCTACTGCACTATGGTCAAGGCGACCAATGATTTCAAGCGCCTGCTGAACGACGTGAAACAGTCCTACGAGCGTCGCATTGAGGTTCTTCAAAAGGAGCGCGATGCGGCGGTCAGTGCAATGCGTGTCCAGGTTCATGCGGACATTGATGATCCCAATATATCCGGTTCCCTGCATGGCAATGAGATCATATCGGCAAAGAAGGTAAATATAATCGTTGCTTGCTTATAAAGTGAAACAACGTTGATAAAGTATGATGCTTTAAGTAGCAACAATAGACAATGTTTTTGGAGAGTAATGAGCGTGTCTTGTCAGTACAGTTTGTACAGTTCACAATAAGAGATGAAAGCACACAGAACTCAACACAGAGCATGGTGTGTTTTTGGTATTCACCTCCTGCTTCTTTCAAATAATGTAAACATAATCGTTTATTGAAATATATATATATATATATATATATCCTACAAAGGAAGTCAAGGTCTATGACTTTTGGCTACAATTAAGCAGAAAAATATATAAATGGTGAAAACGCAGACCATCGTTAAGGTTTTTAGTTACGACTTGTTGTAACGTATTAGTAATTTATGTTCTCTTTTTCCAATATAGTGCGCCAACTGTAACCGAGAAGCACTGGCCGAGTGCTCACTGTGCCGAAAGACGCCGTACTGTTCAGAGTTCTGCCAGCGCAAGGATTGGAACGCTCATCAGGTGGAATGCACAAGAAATCCACAGACGACAACGCAACAGGTCATGCTGTTGATCGATGATCAGTCCTAAGCAACATAACGAATTGTACATACAAATTTTACTACTAATTAATACGATCGATTATACAAAGTTCCCCCCAAACACCCTTACTACTGAATGGTCCACAGGCCACTCCCACGCCCACTACCGCCCCTGCGTCCCCCGAGATCGATCCCATGAGCAAGTTGTCGGCATCCTCTTAGACTTATGTCCTATATTAATGTAATTCTTAACGTACATATAACTATATAAATATATATATATATACATTTTACTATTGAACGTAGGGCAACCCAGCAAGAAAAGAAAAAAAACAAGCGAAACTAAAATAAAAGTAATTAAACAAAAAAAGAGAAAAAAGTAGCAAGCGAAAATCAAAGCAAGTGCAAAGGCGTAGAGAATTAATTAAGCTACGATTTGAGAGTAACAAAAACCTAAACCGATTACATGTAATTCAATTTAAATTTAATTAAATTAATAATAGTTGCAAAGCGCGCATAGCATAACTAACAAAAGACCCCCGCCCCGACCCATCTATCCCCCCTGCCCACGCACCCCATACACACCACACCATAAACACACCACTCATTGACAGTGAAGAATGGAAAGGAAGTGAAAATCGTAGCGAAGATAACACATAAATTCAGAAATTACCATACATATTCGTCTATGTATACACTTTTCATTAGATCTAAGCGCATAGTTAAACTTTTAACATTTTACCATTATAATTTTATGGATACTACTGCCCGTTACAAGCATCCAATAATAAAGATTTCAAAAAAGAAAACAACAACAACAGAGCCACCACATCCGAATCCGCACGTAAGAAAGAAATCTGAATTCCGATTCTAAATCAGCATAGTTATCGGTAACGATCGTTAACGGTTAATGGAACAGAAACAGTTCGCAAGCCTACTACTTATTTAGCTGTGTGTGTAAATGTGTCTCGTAGGGTTTTCCCCCGTTCTCCTCCTCCCATTTGTAAAGTTTTTGCCCCCGCCCCTCCCCAGCTGATGTAACAATTCTAATAGTCTGTAGTCTCCATATGCTAATACATTCATATATGTAGTATATATATATCGATCGATATCTTTAAACAACTAGCTATATATTCCGATTCAAGCAAGCCCCACACACATACACCGAGAGAAACTGCAACCAACAGGTTACACACAAGCATACATGCAACAGATCACAAATGCAAAGCAATTTGGGTTCGAATTTCAAAATCAAACCGATTTGAAATCTTTATTTTCATGTGTGTGTGGAATGGTTTCGGATGATCCAAACAACGCCGATCGGCTACAGCTACACTGCAAACAAATTCAATAACACCCAATAGCTGGCACAGCATACAGAACATTTGATAAACAAAACATACGAGCAAATGTGCAGATAGATAGAGATATCGGAGGGATAAGTGCAGATAAAAAGATAAAGAAAATATATATACATACATTTAAATGTACAAAGCCTAACTTTGTGTCGTGTTCCTTTCTGGTTACTTATTTCGGCCTTTTAATTTAATTTTATTGGGCTTAACATCATAGGATTTTTTTTGGTGCTGAAAACTTTGGAGGTTTGTTGTCGCCATATGGAAAGGGGAATGCCTATTTTCTAAAATTTAAATAGTAAACTTTTGTACATAGATTGAAAGCTTACCTCAGTATCTCCTAAACTCGGGATTATAAAATCAAAACATACACATCGTCATCGAGGACGTTATTGGTTTACCTTTTCCTGCTTTTCTTGTTGACGGGTTCTTTCTTATTGGGTTCTGGGGAGAGAAGAGACGTTAAACTCCCTTGTCACATGCCATTATATATCTGACCTGATCGTTCAAGCTAATAAAGCTGGAAAATAACTAAAAAATATCAATTTCAGAAAGCAATGTTGAATCTCCATTTAAAAATGGAGCATTTTAGTCCTGCAAGTAAATCTTGTAATAACATAAAGATTCGTCAATATCTGTAAAGATTGTGATGACTAGCTAATCATCATCGACCGAGTCAATCTAGCCATCTATCCGCAAGAGTATCGGGATACCATTGCAAGATAGAACATTTCTGTGCACTCCATAGAAATTACATGCCAGTTGGTTCTTTCTAAAATCTCGTGAAGCTCAAATTAATGGAGATGATCTATTGAAATGAAACAAAATGTTGGTTTATGTTTGTTTGTTAGTTATTATGCACATGTTTCATTTATTATTGCATTTCATGTTGCTGTCTGTGTAGCATTATTATCGAATTATTCAGTATGCCTTACTTTTACTGTATTCTATTACCAAAAATAATTTCTTAAAACTTGTTTACTCGCGTTTAATTTATTTATAAGTATTTTTATTATTATTATTTCATATCTGCATTCTGCAACTGCTCGGGATAGAGAGTGTTTTTTATATTATTCGATTTATATGTACTTGCCAGCGGTAACTCGGTAACTTGTGTGTTTTCAATAATACACTTTTTTTGCTCAAACTACAATTACATACGTGGAACTGAAAACTTCAGCGGGAAGAGAGCTACAGTAGAATGTTTTTTTAAATATATAATCTTATTCGTGGAAGTTGGGTGGGGGAGTAGGGTGTATATAGAACGAAACCGATATTTAAACATGGGTGTTGTTTATTTTGCTGTCTATATATCTGAATTTTCGTTTGTTTGTTGCTATTGGCATTAGTAACTAATTTGTGTGATAGATTTTCGATCCGTTTTGAGTGTTCTAAGGTATAATTCCTATATATTTATAAGAAGTTCGTTTCATAATTGATACAAAACATATACGCATAATTAACGTGCCTAAAGTTTATAACATTTCTCAATTGGCTAAATAATAAATTTACGGGGTAATTTGCTGCTGCCCAATGAAGTAAACAATATAGTATTTATATAGTTTAAAGAATTGCCAAAAGGAAGGGGTCCTAATCGGATTCGGGTTCACAAACACAACGTTTAAATTGGTTAATATTTTAGGGTTAAACAAAGCCAAAATGGAAGGAAATTGGGGAGATTAGTATAGCTTTTTAACCTATCTCGAGGCGCCGGACGAGACGCTTTAAGCAAAACCTTTTTTACATACAATACATCTCATATTCTTCTTCTCTTTTTGTTTGGAATCACAAATGTTAGCTAGTATTTAAATACACATGTAGGTAAGACATTCAAAAAGGAAAATTGGGGTTTTTCGTTTAGCGTGGAGAATGCGGCTCATGGTGATCTAGTGGTGGTTAGAGAGTCGACTGTGGCGACGGCTGTGGTGGTGATCAAATGGGTGGCAAATGGTGCGGCAACCAACATTCAAGCTGCTTCTCCTCCGGTTGTGGTTCTGGTTCTTGCTGTTCCAGCTCCCGATCGAGCTTCACTCCAAGTTTCGCACCTCGAATCGCTTGTACGTATAGTTGATAAATACCCAGTCCTTGGCGATTTCACCGCCCTGCGGTATGGGCGCCGATGCTGTGGAATCAAGAGGAGAATCATGTATCGGGCTGGCTATCCAGCATAGCAATCTGATATACTTACGTATTTCCAATGAGACATCGGGGAACTCATCGAAATTGGACGTATCGTCAATGGAGCGCACCTCGACAGGTATAGCTGCAGGACGTTCGCGTATATGCTCCCAGTCGACACCCCGGAAGAACGGCACTGACTTCAGGTCATCGAGCCCACGCTGGGAGCCCAGACGACGATCGGCCTCGCAGCAAAAGTTGATGATCGTCTCCTTGGCCTCCTCCGAGATGGGTATTTCTGGGGGGAATATCAAAGTCTCGCGCCAGTTCATCACCTTTCTGTATGTGTCCTGCGGATTGTCCGAACAAAATGGCGGATAGCCCATCAGCATTTCGTACATGATGACGCCCAAGGACCACCAGTCACAGGCCGGTCCATAACCAGTCTGCAGGAATACTTCGGGTGCAATGTAGTCCGGCGTTCCCACCGTGCTGTATGCGAGGGCGCGCCGGTTTCGCTTCCACGACTCGGCACGTCGCTTGGAGTCCATGGGACTGCAAGATACAGGAACACATGCTTTTAGTTAGTTATACCGCCCGCTTAAAGCCATATCTTCACAGCTCGCTTACCTGGCACAGGTGCCAATAAAATCAGATGGCTTCGCCTGTGATAAATCCCGATAAAAGTCTGTTCGATGCGACTTCTTCAAGCCGGTGCAGAGTCCGAAGTCGGAGAGCTGGAAGGAAAAATGGCATAGGGAACTAGTAAATACAACTAACTGAGGACTTTGACTGCTCACTTACCTTAAGATGGCCTCGCGCATCCAGCAGCAAGTTGTCCGGCTTGATATCCCTGTGTATGAAACCGAGTTTGTGTATTGAATCGATCGCCAAGGCCGTCTCGCTGATATAGAACTGTGTGCACTCCTCGGATAATGTGTCCTTCTTCATCAACAGCGTCATCATATCACCGCCAGGCAAGAACTCCATTATCAAATATAAATTGACCTGATCCTGTGAAATCAGTAGGTATTAGTATTTTTACTAAAATATTCAGTACTTGGATTAATATTATGATTTAAAATGAATTTAATGAAGCTTGCGCATCCTTGAAGTTGTCTGAAGTTCTTAGTAAATCAATCTATAGGCAAGTTACAGTTATACAGTTTTATTTATTTATATTATAAAATATTTTTAAAATAAATTTTATTTTAAGATCAAAAAAAACACCATGGCGTTCAAGGATTATCTCAGATTAAAGCAAATGTAAGGTAATTAAGAAAAAATGCAAACTCTAAGTGCGCTAAACCTAACTTGAAGATAATTAGGTTTTATTTTAAATAAAAGCCAATAAACAATAAACTTGTTAAATAGCATTAATTCTTTTTGGAAATGTAGCCTTGCTTCAACTGTGACGTATGTTGCATAACTGGAGTGAAGGAAGGTGCTCTATAGGCACGTATCCCTGTGGCAAGAACTTTCACCGCAAAGAAGAAGTGGAGGAAAGAGGAACAAGAAAAACAACAACAAAGACGGGACCAC
>VNKC01002714.1:0-26187 GCA_008042775.1 Drosophila pectinifera
TGCCCCGGCTCTGCAGGATTTCAGAAAAGGAGATTGCTTAAGAAAAAATGAGAAACTGATATTTATTTTAAGATTTGTTTTAATTGTAGCTTTACTCGGCGCTCAGTATTGAATGTTGTCTCGGCTCCAAAGTCGATGGCAAACTGCATCAACTGCTGTACTCAATAGGACTTGAGTGCCAGGGGCGAAATAGGTATTATTTTATTACTATGGTGGCTTTTTCGGATATATTGTTTCCCGCGAATCTGGCTGCCGGTGCTGAATATTGCAAAGAGGTGGCTGGAGCCCTCGGAATTAGGGGTGCCTCGATGCAACAGCGTATGATGGAACAATCACATAGCTGATGACCCCTCCCGGAACAGTTTAAGCACAGCTGCTTTTTCTTTATATAGGTAGAACGTGGGTGATTCTCAAAGATCGCAGCTTTTCGGCTTGGCGCTAACCTTTGTCTCGAAGGAATGATGCTTCCTTAGAGCGGATTGACATGGCTTCATGTTCTCGATGGCCTCCAGTGTCTGATATCGTTCACTAAGGAATGTGTTCATTTCTTCCCACACCGAAATATCGGACGATAGGGACTGTTCCCATAAGGAAACGGATAACCAGAAGACAATTCCAGTATTCCGTAGATATCTGGGAATATCCCAGTGCAGTCAAACATCCTTGAATTGTTGACTGAAGCTCCTTTAAAGCGTGACCTGATTCGTGGGAGACGGAACTCAGATTGAAATGGAGCTTAAGTTGGCTGTTGACTAAGAGTCGCTTATTTTCGAAACAATCTCAAATACTTCCCAAGCCGCAGCGAAACCGTTATTAGTGAGAGGGACTTCGCTACAATAGGCTTAGCCTTGCCATTCGATTTGATGTTGAGGTGAAACCGCTTCTCGACCGGTGTCACCTAAGGGTTATTGACATATACTGACGTAAACAGACTAACATCGGCAAAGTATAGCGGTAGATCGAGAATCGCTTCTTGGTTGCTGAAATCACACGAAAAAAATTGAAATAGTCGGCGTCGGGTTTCAACTTCACAAAAATTCATCAAATTTATTTGTATTTTTCTTTGGCTAGATTTTAATTTTATGTTGAGATTAAACTAAAAACGGCCCGCTTAGGGAGCGCGTAGTGGTAAACTTCGGTCGCATGTAGGTAGGGAGAGATCGAAGAGCGCAAAAGCTCTGGTTCCCCACACTAATCGACCTCCTGGTGTGAACAGAAGTAACACATTACATAACAATCAAATTGTATTCTGTAGATCATCGTTATCTTTTATTAGACCCCCATTTAATAGGTGTAAGAAATATATTTGCATCAATACCTAAGGCTAAAGCCGCCTTCAGTGTGTATTTAATAGGTTAATTAACATCTATTTGAATTGATCAATTAAATTTTTTTAGCATACTTTCATCAAAATTTGAGATCTTAGGCGCACTTCTCTTGCCAGAATAGATGATAATCATAACAAGTAGGAAAGCAACAGTCGAGTTTTATCGTCCGGTACCGAAGGCATAAATATGCTCAAAATTATAAAAAACTTGACAAATGTTAACAAATGAAAGCATATGTGGCTACATGTTGAGCAACCGATGTAGCTAGGAAGATGTTGAGCATCACCAATCGGAGCGATTGCTATCCCTTTCACATACACTTTTCTCTTTATTCCAATTGAAAGCTAATTTTTATGCCAAAAGTGTTGAAGCTATTTACTGTGGCAATCACAGACTATTACTTAGTATAAGGTATGGGCTAGAGGTCTGAGTGTCAGTTTCACATTACTTTTGAATGATCGGCGTGTGTTCAAATCTTGCAAAATCCGATTTTTATTTTTAATTTAATTGCAAAGTTAGCAAAGTTTATCTTATTCTTATTCAATTAATTCATTTCGTTTCAGTTGGAAATAAAAAAAAATTACAAAGTGAATTTTTATTTTTTTGTAATTCTTTAACACTTTTTTCTGTTCTGCCGTCTTGGCGCCATTTTATTGTCAAACGTGGTCGAAACATACAGTGGCTCACAGCTTATTTCAATCAGCGTCAATTGAAAACATTAAAGGAGGGGGCGGATTCGTAGCCAAATAAAAAAGATTTGTTTCGGTATCCACCGAAAAAAAGAACAGTCTCAAAATCCCACCTAGAAAAGAAGTAGATAAACACTTTTAATTTTGATTATTATTGGCACTTTACTGGCCTTCGGTTGCTAGTAAATTAGAACTAACTACTGCAACTGAATCATAAGCTTGGGAGAGCGGAGTTGAAGCACTGGCGAACTGGAAGTCCGGAGGGAGAAAAAAAGCATGGGTGTGCCATGAGCGCTGGTCCTCGTAAAACGGGACATTTCGTGGCCACTAGAGGGATTGAAAATAAGCGCAATTTGGCGCGAACAGTACCCGTTAAACCTCGTTTTTACAAGATTGATTAGTGACAAATCCCAATCGACTCCGTTGTATATATATATATTTTATGGGGTCGGTCTCCTTCTTCCTGTTACATACCCTTGTACGCTATGGGTGCCATGGTATAATGATGCTTTCATCGTCGTCGTTTCGTGCAAACCAATAAGTTTTCAGTTGTAATTTTTCTGACGAGAATAATACGATATCTGGGACACAAATTGGTATTACGGGACATCAACCAATAATCGTGGAATCATCATCTGCTTTCGAACATCAGATATTGTAGCTCGATATTCCTCGGCACATTGATTACAAGGATCTGGATCTAAACCTAGGAACCAGCAACATTCACTATATTATAAATGCTTGATAGACCCGGTGTCTGGACTTAAAGGTCCTGCTTTACAATTACACTCATCGATACTTGGCCAGATACATAGACATCATGCAGCGCGCACAATGATAAGAACAATGATATAATGAGAACATAGCTGAGCCATCATGGAATGTAACATCCTTATCAGTGCCAGTAAGCAAGACAGTTAGTAAGGGTAGTAAGACAGTTAAAGGGCGCTTATTTTCAAGAGTGTGATCCCGCTAGCGGCCACGAAATGTCCTTTTTCACGAGGCCCAGCGCTCACTCGCACGCTCTTGCTCTCTTTCTCTCTCAGTCCGCCAGAGCTTCAACTCCGCTTTCACAAAACTTATGATTAAGTTGCAGTAGTTAGTTCTAATTAACCAGCAGCCGGCGAAGGCCAATAAAGTGCCAATAATTATTAAAGTTAAAAGTGTATTATATTCTTATTTTCTACGTGGGACCTTTTGAGACTGTTCTTTCTTCGGTGCATAACAAAAGTAAATCTTTTTGTTTGCCTCCTCCATAACAGTTACTGATATATGATTTTATACTCTTATTGGTAATCGCGTAAAGGAGAAGATCCAATTAGTCCACGCAAGTTTAAAGAGAAAAAAATATATATGATCCTCTCGTTTGTATCGCCTGGAGGTAACTAATGATCCATTCTTACATCTCGATGAACTTTTATAGCTGGGTATAAACAAATCTTTAGAATTTTCGTTAAAAAAATATGTAAGTTTTTTTAACCTACATTTTTTTCTTTAATATCAAGTGTAATAAGATAGATACCTAACTAAAATTTCGGAAAACCTTTAAAAAAATTCTTAAGTGCTACCAAATTATGCTGATGTGGTCTAATAATTTGAATGAAATCGGAAAATATACTATAAAGTTTCTGTGCATGCTTAACTTCTGCAACATCTACATTTGTCTTATCATCTCTAATATGTTCCTAGCAACGTTTTTCAACATTTCTTCGGCCTTCCGCCCATTTTAATTTAAGTTTTCATAAATTTGAGCATAATTAGACAAAGTGATTTAGCCATTTCCATATTTATCTACAAAGCTGTGGGTACCGGAAATCTCAGAGCGGGTCACACTAAACTGTAGCGTTCTTACTTGTTTTATTTAGTAATAATTCCAAATAAGTTTTAAGCAATTAATATTTTTTTTAATAATTTCAGGTCGAAGTCAAGAGTGGAATTGATACGAATTTCTGCTGCTGTAATGGGAATCGAGTTTTCGTACGCAGCGGAAACTGCATTTGTATCCCCAACACTACTTAAAATTGGAATTGAACATCAACATATGACATTAATCTGGGCACTGTCTCCTTTAGTTGGATTTTTTCTATGCCCTGTCTTGGGATCGTTATCTGACCGCTGCAAGTTAAATATCGGACGTCGACGACCATTTATACTAATACTTTCTATGGGAGTCATTATAGGTAATAACATAATATTTAATATTGTATTCAAACAAGTATGAAAGCTACAATCGAGTGTGCTCGGCTGTAAAATACCCGGAACCCCCAAAGCTTTATGCATTCAGCTAAGTTGCTTACTTTTCAGTGGAACGCCCAAACCAAATGGGCTTTGCAAGACTTGTAGAAGTGAATACTCCGATCGAATTTAGTTCAACACCAGTCTGACTGTGTAATATGTCCGAATCATCAGGAATATATATGCAATATGGAGTCAGAGATAATCATCTTCTGTCTGTTACATACATTCTCGGATGGCACTAAGTTAAAATACCCTTGTAGCCTTATACCAAGATACCAAGAATACAAATTTCATCTTATTTTAATTATTTCGGTCTTTAGTGCTATTTAACATACCAGTTTCCTAGGCGTTGATGCGTTCGTCTGCCTTTTACGGGATTATTGCAACTCTTTGTTTTCTTCTGTGGCTCTTTTTTATCAATCACGATTGCCATTTTGGGAATAGACTTTCAAAAGCGTTTACTACCAGGAATTTGTAATATTCCTGATAGAATCCATTCTCCACGTTTATTTTGGACTCCAATCTGCCCCGTGGAAGCAAGGTAATTTTTTTTTGTTTTGCACATGAAACATATTCCTGTTTAGGTATTAGTTAGTTGTTTTTTTTTTCTTCTGGTGTAGCAATTCGTAGTGGGGTCTGCCATACTTACAACCTTCTCGATCCATTTAACAGTCTTTTTAAGGTGTATATTTCTGACCCAAGCACTTGATGCAGATGACTGAATTTTATGCATTTGGATAATTTGTGTCCTGGGGTTCTACAATATTTACAGTTCCCTCTCAGAATTGCTGGGATCTTACGCAGCTATATTTTTAATTGTCGTACTGCTACCGTCAATACTATTGGATTTTACCCAGCAATGTTTCTTAATTGTCTTACTGCTTGTATAATATGCAGACGTTTATCAAAAAACTACAGCACATTTTTAAATGTCAGAAGCTCTTGTAGTATTTGAAAAGTGCTCATAATTTTCTTGCCCATGACGGTCAAATTTCCTTAATAATAATCCAGCAATAAAAATGTCTGTGTTGTCTATTGCGCTTTATATGCCCTTTGTAGGTCGATTTCATTTGTTTATAAGTTATTAAAGTTTAAATTTCTTGAAGTCTAGAGTGAGTAAGTTTGGGGCAAAGGCGGGAGCACAATAAAGCTCTATTTCGCTTTCCTTTCCTTTCTTGATCCCCATCCACCTGGTCTCACTGAACACATCCATGACATGTAAAAAATTATAGTTACATATAGGCACATATATATAACCCTAACATTCTTCGAGCTGAATCTTCTTAAGTCAAAGCTAAGTACGACTTTTCGTTTTCCTTTTCTTTACCAATTGCCGAGTTCATCTAATTTTCCAAGGAGCATTTTGATCGCACACTTGAACGGAGCACACTTAGATACACATACATACATCGACATTTGGAAGTCTCAGTGGTTCCAAAATTCATACGTACTCACATACAAACATACTAACATTTACATCGCGAAATAGGCGACAATTTATGTAACACCATACTACCAATCTACCAATAAATACAGTACCAAGCATTAAATTCAAAGGATGGTCTCTAAAGCGTTTGAAAGCTGAAATATATTTTTATTATATTTATTATTATATATAAAAAACCGATATTTGGCGGCAGAAAGTTATTTTTATTTTTGGTTAATCGTCAAAGGAAAAAATGCTTCCAATAAGTTTCAGCAATTGCTCTTATTCCCTGGCGATTATTGTTAGAGCCTGTATTTCTAAAAATTCGACTTTAGCATTTCGAAATTTACAACTTGATGGAATTGCAAATTTACATTTATCATATTCGCATACCCACCAGCTGGTATATTAGAATAAAAAAAATGTTACTTTATCCAATATAGGTTATCATCTATTTTTACAGCATATCCTTGCATTTTTCTATGTCCGCAATATACACTATTCGAAAATCGTACCTAGACCTGATAAAATCAAATAACATTATGTGGTTTACCGAAGTCCGAGTCCGAGTTTCGAGTCCGTTTCGAAAGTAACTCTTAAAGATGGAAATAGTGACAGTTTTTGTATGCTCCAAAGCAAATACGAACATTCCTATTCAGTATACGAAAGTTGTGCTCCAAGTTTGAGTGATGACATCGAGTGACTATCCTCTTACAAGGCTCAAGCTCGGGCAAATCCAATAGTTGAAATGAGTTTGGTTGCAATATTCCACCATGCGACAAAAAATATTTGTCGGAGACTATATGCACTGACCAACGTTCAGAGGCCTATTTATGGTCATTTATGTAAACAATTCCGGGCTACACCAGTTAATTGTTTCACTTGAATGCAGAAACTAACGGCGAAGCAAAATTTATTGTTGCCAAGTGTCCGCTCACTCATGATGGTTTCCAATCCGCATGGGCAGCGCTTCAAGATCGCTTCGAAAAGAAACGCCTCTTAGTGAACAACCCAGATAAAAATCCTTTCGACCAATGAATCAGGCACTGTCTTAAAGAATCTCCAAAGCACTCTCCCAGGGTCCTTGACATCCCTTGTACATTCAAGAGTCTCCACAGAAAATTGGGACTGTCTATTTATTATTTTTCTCATCCTAGTCGCCAAAAATCACTCTCCCATAAAGAGAGCAGTCCGTGAGCAATAAATCAGATATCCCTGCCTAGCAAGATATGAATTCCTTCTTAGAAGATAGATATCACATAATGGAATCGATCTCAATATTCTCGGAGTATTGCCCAATATTCCATTGGAGGATTCCTTTTTTTCCAGCTTCACAAATTGAAATGTTTCTTCTGTCCTCCTTTCCGGCTCAAATCTAACTGCAAAATTTCTCTGTCGCAAAGCATATGCTTTCGTCTTTAACTAGAAAGGTATCCATCCAGTCGAAATCTTATATGGAGGCACATATCACACAAATTTTGAGGGAAGGGAATGTGGTGGATGAATCAGATAAATTCTGTATACAAAACTTCGTTCAAACAACTTCCAGATCATCTGATATAAGAAGTATCTCCAAATCTGAAAGGGCCACTACAAAATTGTATGGGCGTAGTTTCTAATTCGATTTAAACGCCGATATCACAAAAATGATTCGGCAAATCCTACTAAATCCTCTTTCAAAATTATATCGCAAACAACGATCTTTAACGGTCACTTTTGGAGTAAATTGTGCCCCATTCCTCACAGCAGCTTTCCAGAGATATCAAGGCACAGTATAATCGTGCTTCTCAAATTATTTCTAACTAAATATATATGAATAATGTGGTTTCAGGAGCTCAAACAAAGCCTGAATCCATTGTAGTCATTCAGGAGTCGCGAGCAGCACTGAGCTCGGTTGGGTTTCCCCTTCGCAAATGGACTTCTCAAAGCTCTCCCACAGATCACAGATCATCCTTGACAACGAGGAAGTTAGCACCATGAAAACGCTAGGAGTACGGTGGCATGCAACGACAGACGAATTTTTTTTTTGCGTATGCACTCGCAATTCATGCGAATTCGCAATTCGCTGCCGGGTGGTTGTCCGCATTCGTAGTCTATGCCAAAATCCTAATGCAAGATATTTGTTTAGCCAAGATTGGCCGGGACGTGTTTCCGCCCGTATAACTCTAACAACGGTGGCATAAGTTTCATCACAGTCACAATTTCCTCCATATAGATCACGTTTCGTATTGAGTACAATTTTGACCTGAGGTCCAAGTTGATGGATCTGATGAACTTCTGATTCTTCTGCGATGCCTCCCAGAAAGCATATGATAGCACAATAGCATTTAGCCATCAAAGCCTTTTCTGGCATCTGGCCCCGAGCGCTCCTTACATGTTGGACCTGTGGGAAGCAGGAATGAAGAGTTTTAAAACTCACTTCTACAAGACGAAAGGTAACTTTAAATATATCTTCGAGGAGTTATCTTCTCTTTACTCTCACTGAGACCGATCTCAGCGGTGTCTGATGATCCATCCGATATATTCGCGCTCTCTCCATTTTGTGACAGGCGGACCCCTACTTACGCCCGCTGAAACCGAAAAACCGGCAAAGCCAGTTCTATTCTGAACCGATGGCATCGACTCAAAGCCCTCAGCCAACTCTTTTTGTTGATATGGAAAGCGGAATACCTGCAGAGTTCCGCTAGAGTAGCAAATGTCAGATTACATCCAGACCTTTCCCAATGCGTCAAAGAGATAACCAATCCTGGGGGTTGGCGAAGAGCGAGTGTGTAAGGCCTCACTTATCCCAATTCATGGATATACTATACGGATCGAGCTCAACATCATCCTAGCGGATCAATATTTATATAAGCCTTTCGGGACATAGGCCCACTGACTATCTGCGCTATTCTATGGAAATCAGAGAGTATTGCAAGGCGGGAGGGATGTCAACGCCAGCATCGTTGTTCATATTCCAGATTCCTAAAATCAGCATTTCAGTTACTTTCTTGATCACCTTGCACCTGGAATTACTGAACGCATCCATGACTTGTAAAAAATTAACTTATATATATAATATATATCTGCTAATAAAGACCCGAAAATCCTACCCAAAATCAAATTTTTATGTTCTTTCGTTTATTTGATCCAACATATACATTTACTGTAATCACTGTCGACCCCCCCTTCTCGTTAAAACTCGCCGATTAACAGTTGAGTAGTAAATCCAAGCAGCATACAAATACATACAAAGCCCTTTTCATTTTCACATTCGCATGTCAACCATTGCTAAAGTTGTTGTTTTAGTTGTTGTTTTGTTTGGAGCGCTTAGATTAGCTGAGCGCCAAGTGACGCGCTACCCTACATTCGGTCTTATATACTGGATTTTGACGCAATTGACACCCATTATTATACTGATACTTGATACTTCGTGACTCGATATTCAATTTAAATAATTTTTCACGGTGGTTCTCATCAGAAAATTAATTTAGATAATTTTTCGAACAAATATTTTAACATTTAATAAATCAAAAAATATAATTTTTTAAAATTTTAAGAAATGAGTCTGTTCTAAAAGATCTGAAAGATAATATTCGCCTATTGAACAATCAATTAGATTCAGGATCGATTCCGATTCAAGAGGAAGAATGTAGGCTCAAATTAATAAGGCATATGAATTACAAAGACAGATAGATATATAATGGCAACTTCTAACACAGCTTCTGAAGCCCCAACTCAAGCCCGACTTTCGAATTTGGCATAAATAACACTCAGCGGCAAATATTCGGAGCTTAAAATCTTTATCAGCCTTTTTGAAACTCTGGTTCATTAAGACACCCGCATTCCTGTGATCAAAAAATTCAATCACTTGATTTAATGTATCTCTGGTGAATCTTAAGGTACTATTAAATCTTACCAAGTCACCGAGAGTAATTATTAAAAGGTCAAGGTCTATAATAGCAAATGTCTTATTTTTATAAATAATATTTCTAAATTGTTCAGTCTTCCGAAAATATCGCCAGTCCACATCTTTCCTAAGAAACCTTATTGATACTGTTTCATCGATTTACGGTTCTTTGCTGTCAATAGGAGACGAAACTAAAATTTCAAAAGCAATGTTGATTTATCTTTTTTAAACAGTCGACCCAGAGACCAAACAAAAATGGAACAACTCTATTATAAAACTTGCCGCTTTGGTCCGGTTTTGAAAAAATTTTAAATGTTAAAGCTAGACAAAATAATGTCTAGCAAAGAACATAATCGTAGCTAATTTTTAATGTCTTCCTCCAACAGTAAACCTCAGCAAAATTGTAGCTATTGAACTACTGGAAAAGTTTCGAATTGTAGACTATTTAGACTATGTAGACTATCCTGCCTGCGAAATGGGTACATTGTTTCAAAATCTAAGCGTAAGAAAAGTCGAGCTTGCGGCCGCTCGCATAACATTAGTGCATAGACATACAGTGCCTGATAGCAGTTTGGCGTTGTCAAATAAAAAGAAATGGAACGTTAACAGGAGCAGGGCCATATTTTAAACTGATAGCTGTTGGTTAAATTAGACAAGGTCCTGACTAGCCAACTCTGTTAAAGGCCCTTCTTGGTTAGGTCGTTTCGGGCAGATACCATTAATCTGTCTCTAAAAAAGTTGTGAATTGTTTCAGTTGTGGTGAAAAACTGTTAGTATCGATTGACAGCACACTGCAGAAGGTTTGGACACTGAAGGCAATGACATCTCCCAAGAAAATTCTGTCATCTGAAATAATAAGAAGAGCATTACCGGAAGACTACTGAGGTATTGCCATCAGGTCACTTTGAAATACGACTACCGTTTAAATCTGATCAAAAATTCATTTCAGGTTGCAAAACGGTGACTTTTGTCGGTTGAAGGAAGGGTGTCTCGAAACCCTTTCACTCAACCTTATATCATCCCTCATCAATCAGGTGACCTTAAATGGTCGAGCCGACAAATCAAGATGAGGTGTACTTAACGTTACCCCGCTTCCGGATGCACAAGCTTGCCCTGAATGCTAATGTGAAAAAGATTTATTGCCAAGTGATGGTTAATGAAGCGAATCACCCTGGAATTGTACATGCTCAACACCGTTACATATGGTACTGGATCTGCCCCATTTCTGGCTATTCGGTATTTTAAAATGTTTAGTAAATCTGCTAAACTTTCAGTCCCTAGATCGGCTGATGTAATTGGATCTGAATTTAACGTCGAATATATAATTATTTAGTGGTTAAACGCCTCTGCCTATTAAGTAAAATATAAATTAAAGGAAATACTCTATTACAGGATCTTTGGCTTAACAAGTCAGATTGGGGTGAGTCGATTCCGATGCATTTGGAAACAGCTTGAATACGCTTAAAATTTCCCTGTTTCAATTGGAAGAGACAGGTTCCTAGGTTCCTGCATTCCAATCGGATGTTAACGATGCAATTACATGCTTTCGTCGACGCATCCATAAGAGTTTATCGAGCTTGCGCCCTTATACATAGCAAATGTCTAGAAGGGTATAGGCTATCGGTGATAATGCAGTTCTCTGCCTTAGAATCAAGAGCCTATTAAAGGTATCTATCAAAGGAATACTATAAGCTGGATGATGATGTTTTGCGTCGGGAATCAAGGAAGTCATCAAAGGTTTTTCGTCACACCTCAAACTGCTTAGACAAGAATATCGCATTGAATATATTAAAGCCTTTTATAAAATTGTCGAGATAATCCAAAGCCATAGCCATAGCTATGGTAAATAATACGTCTTTGCCTATAAATAGAAGGGTGCTAAAGAGGGAGAGAGTGGGACAAGTGAATACGAGTCAAAAACATCGACACATACATAAAAGGGCCGTCGACTGCGCCAAAAGACAAGCAGATTGGTCATGACCACCTGCATAGGCCGAAATAACATGACGCGCTGCCGACTGCGCTGCCTCGCACTGTTTGAGAGAGAGAGGCAAAGCAAAACTTTGCCAACAGAGGCGAGCTTAATGGCGACGACACTGCCAACGGCCACCATAGAAGAGAGAGAGAAAAATAGAAGCTGGAATATAGCGCCCGAGAAAAGCTGACAATCTCGCTTGCACGATCGAAAGGTACACTCCAGGGAGAGCGCAAGAGAGAGGACGGCTCGAACATGCACAACTTCGCTAAAAGAGGGATGATCGAGCCGAAGACTGCACTACCGCGGCCACATAAAAAAAAAAGCAAGGCGAACCCCTCTCTCTGCCGCTGGAAGGGAGTTAGCAGCAAAAAGGAAAGAAGTGACCGCAGCAGCCAACCAGCTAGAAAAAATTGGAAGGACGGATCGGAATTCTTCTATCAGCATCAGGCCAGAGCAGACGCGTTTTGTCACCGAGCAGTGATACGGAACTACGGGCCAATGCGCCAAGCTAATCAAAGGAGAGTAAAATTTTGAGAAAAAAGCAAGATAGTTAGCGGGTAAGCGATTCCGAAGACAATTTAAATGGTGAAGCCCGAGTAACCAGAGAAAGTATTTATGAAACAGATACATATAACCGAAAAGAAACAAAATCGAAGAAACCGATAAACGAAATGCATGAATAAGCCTGCACATTAACAGTGAATGGCGTGCGTTACATTTAAATCGGGCGAGTATGGGAAGATATAATTCAGCCGCTGCCGAATTGTAGTAATTATTGGAATAAAACGATAACTAACCGTAATTTTATTAGTGACTCTGGGCTCCCCCGAGTCGCGAATTAACAGTAGATTAGTTACTGACTCCGGTTCCCACCGAGTCGATAATTAACTGTAGAGTAAGCAAAGGCCCTGTGTTCCACCGAGTCGACAGCTAAATGTAACTTAACGGACACTCTGGGTTTCGGCGAGTTAGTATTTAACCGTACCGTAACCCTAAAGTTCTTGTTCTGCAGATATGTTGGGGGAATTAAGCGGTCACAATTCTATACCCCGGGTTTTGACCGGTAGGAGAGGGTATGTCGTAGGTGACTGTTAGTTTGAGGTACAACGAGCCAGTTGGAGCTACCCCGCAAATCGATATTCATAGCATTTAGAGTATGGCTAGGCTTAAGGCAATAATTAATCCTAGAATAGTTCGTCCAGTCAAAT
The DNA here is from genome assembly GCA_008042775.1 of Drosophila pectinifera. NCBI lineage: Eukaryota > Metazoa > Arthropoda > Insecta > Diptera > Drosophilidae > Drosophila > Drosophila pectinifera. Next base: position 12,757 of record VNKC01002714.1, read on the forward strand.
TTCGCCCTTAACCTATTTCCGAACCCAGAGGTTCGTTGTTGTTCTGGACGGGGTTGGGAAGAGATTAAAGGGATTATTAGCGATTCATCCGACTACTCTGAACTAGAGGTTTTGGGTTTCTGCTCCTCCTCCAATGCGAACGCCATCTCTTGGTTCTCACCTTCGAGACGCTAATATACGCACAATTCGTCTACACGGTCCACTGAAGTATTATACATTTTCTGTGGAGATATGGGTCAACCCCTGAGCATATCTTGGCTAAAAAAGTCTTGAAATGGAATAGGTTCCAATGTTGACCCAAGTCTTCAGTGATTGAACCCATTCATTTATGAAGACTCGGGCACGTGGTGCAACTTTTAATTGTTGCGAGTTGGAGGCGATTAGCTTACGCTTCTTATCATACGATGCCAAGTTTCCTTTCCTTAAGTGAAATTGCAGTGCTCTCCGCTTATTTGCTATATGTGGCGATGATTTTTATGGCCCTATCTATACGACATTGAAAATTCGTGGAAGGCCACCGTACAAGTCCTACATTGAGCTGTTCCGTTTGTTTTGCGTCTAAGACAAATTATATCCAATTTATCCACTGACTCATTTGTTTTTTTCTTTCAAAAGATTGTAGGACATCGAGGATGTCGGAGCAAGTCGCCACTTTCACGATCTTTGAGATCGGATAGAGGAGCAAGCGGACGCGATTTGCGAATTCGCATCAAAACCACACCCGCTCAGAATTCATTTGTCTGTTAGTTATTGAAGCTTAAATATCTTAAAATCTAGTAGAGGTTAGTTTAGGGAGATGATGGAAGCACAAAAATCTCTCGCTCTTCGTTAAGCTAGACTCTATGAATAGTTGTCGACTGTATAGAAGTAATCGTTGAAATTGAGTTAAGCCGATCTCTTTTCGTTTCCATTTGCCATAATGAATAAGAAATATCTGCCATCAAAGTTGGGTTTCCTTCTAACCTACTATATTAGAATGATATGAGTGCAATTTTGTGCCGTGTTCAGTATGTTTTAAACACTTCTTTCTGATTCGGAAATATCCAGAATTTGATTATAGTGTTGCATAAACAGCAGATGTCTGTTTGTGCATCTATTTTTTAGAATGTGCAAAGTTATTTTATAATTTTCATCAGTTATAAGCAGAGGCTTTATCAAATAAGAAGCTATGTTCTCTGCGGCTAGTTCAGAGACGTTGTGTGTTTGTGTACTGCCCCTCTTCTATCTGCTCTTTAATTTATTTTATTTTTATTTGTCCCATTATACCTGGTGCCTGCAATCAAACCACACAATCACCAGCTCAAAGGTCCACCGGTCTCTCATTTTCCAGTCAAAGTCCACTGCCTCTGCTAACGCCACCGGGTCCAAGGTCCATCGAAACGTATTTCCTATTTTTTGCTTCAAATTTAGAAACCACTTTTGTTTTTAATTTATTAATAATTAAATATTTTAAACCTCCCACGTTATGGGTTGAAATGCCCTATCCTTTATATTCCCGTCTATGATTCTTAGGGTTACAAACTTCCGCTGACGCTTTAATGTACGCCAAGGTTTCTTCATAAATCGTCCAATTTGATATTGTTCCTCTCCAGTCTCAATCCTTCGATTCTGTTTGTTCTCACGTTCAGTCAGTTCTGTCCCTCGCTGCAGTCTTAGGAACCTATTGTAGTTTTTCTACCTGGTACCCATAGGGTACAGCTTAGTGCCAACCGAGAATGTATAAAACAGGCAAAAGGAGGCATCTCCGACCGTATAAAGTTTACATATTCTTGATCAGCGTCACCAGCCGAGTCGATTTAGCCGTCTGTCCATCCGTGTGAAGCAACAGATCTCAGAGACTATAAAAGCTAGAGCTACCAAATTCGGTGACCACATTCTATTTAATTAAAAAATAAATACATTGGTGTGGACGTGCTCTGAAAAATGTGAGTAAAATCGGATGATAAACATAGGAGTTATTCAGAAAAACAGTTTCTTTGCATGTTGACGCACCTACATGTTGCTCAACATGTTCCTAGCAACATCTGTCTTTGTTGAGAAATTGTAAACATTTTGCTAGTAACATTTTTCTTCATTTGTCAGCATTTCCCTCTATGGAATACTATTTAATTGTGTGGCAGCATAATGATATACATAGTTGTCAGATTTTTATAAAATTAAAACATTAATTTTGAAATCAAAGAAGACGTCATAGATCAGAATGGACTCAAATCTATTGAAAAACTAAAAAGCAATATTTTGTCTTAATAATTCTTCAATTGTTCCTATGGAAGCTATATGATTCAGTCGACCGATCTCGGTCGTTCAAAATTATATATTACCTGCAATGTAAAGAAGACAATATGCAAAAGTACATACAGATAGTTCTAAAACTAAGAGACTAGCTTGCTTAGAAACAGACCAATGGACTGTCAAGGTAAAATCGGCTTGGTTGTTGATGTTGATCAAGAATATATATATTTTATAAGGTTGTTAATGAGTACTTTAATGCATTGCAAACTTTTGACTTAAACTATAATACCCTGGAAGGGTATAAACATATTTGACTTAATGTATGCAATGTAATATATATAAACATTTATTTAACACCATCAGGAGATTAATCATCTATTTATTTATATATATTATAATCTTACACGGAATTATAATTTTATCAAACGCTTGTGTGGCAGTGAAGGCGACATTTTCGTCCATATAACTTGACTTAATATATGTAAAATAATATAATTATTTGTAATGTAATTATTTGACACATCAATCAATTTTTTTGTATTTGGTATACCCTTGCAGGGAACTAAGTTTTTTTGTCAGAAGCCTGCAACGCAGTGAAGGTGACACTTTCGATTCTATATTATTAATCAAAATCAACAGCCTAGTCGACCTAGCCATGTCTGTCCGTCAGTTTGTATGTTTCTAGTCCCTCAGTTTTAAATCTATCTGCATGAATCTTTCCAACTAGTCGGAAATTGGCACTAAATCTTATAGATGCCATACAAACATACGAGTAAGACTGTAAGATACACGGTACCAAAAGCTTTGTGTGTCGTGTCGTGGAGAAGCCTGTTACATACATTCTCGTTTGGCACTAAGGTATAATACCTTTAAACTAAACTAAAAAGCACATGGTCAAAGCAAATTTTCATTGTCTGATTATGCTCAAAATGTATGAAAAACTAAAATTAAATAAGGCGGAAGGCAGATGAAAATGTTAACAAATGAGGAAAAATGTTGCTAGGAATATGTTGAGCAAGACCAATTGCCAACACAAATGTAGATATTGTAGAAGATCTGCACACACACAAACTTTATTGTTTAATTACACCCATGTTTGTCATCCGTTTTATATGCTTACTCAGTATCCGAAAACTCGGCGACGCACCAACCCTCGTTCGATCGCAGTCAACGAAGGAAAACTTCTATCCCTTTCACACATACTCGTTTTATGCAACTCATTAAGATTGAAAATATTTGTTATTTAGTTTTTGTTGCAAACTTCTGACTAAAACAATAATAACTAGCATGGTTCAAATTTAAGAATATAATATATATTTGTGGAATATATTTTTAAATATTTCCAAATTTATGATGTTTTCTTATATTTGTTTGGGTTTCTCGAAAATATCTTTCATTCTGGTTTGGAAGGTGCTTACGCAGGACCGCCGTTACACGTATTTGTAAATAAATTTTAAAGCACACTCGACGTCAGCTTTTTTATTTGTGTTATTATTAATTGTGAACCAAGTACAATTAAAATTTTACTTTTATTATATGATTTGCTTTTATAAGAGCTCAAGGGACAAGAGCCCAACTTATCTCTGTTACTATCTGTAGACCTGTGTCCTGAAGCAAAGTGTGATATTGTAAGTAGTGGTGCTACTTCACTCCCAGTATCCTTTCTTATTCGCATGGATTCTTTATGTCGGTATCACTCGAAGTGCCTTTTATTGGCTCATAATAACCAGAGCATGCAATGCTATCGATCGCTGGCCCGATAGCTACATACAACGCTATTAGTGGTTCCGGTGGCACACAAAGATAGCCTAAGGTATTAGAGCTCAGAACTACACTTCAAGGTTAGTTTTAGCAAGGGTCAGCATGCCCTTCATTTCACTACGCGGCCGCTGTCGAATCAAGAGTCTCGAGCGCTCGTCTTCTCGTGACCACCGCCGAAGCAAGAAAAAGCGCGTCTCAACGTGGCCGCTCCCGAGAGATCAAAGTCACCAGGTTTGGAACTAGATCATGTACCATTGTTATCGGATTCACTAACAGTCACAACCATATGCGATATCGTAGTTATTCACCGAAAGGCGCTTTGGCCACTAAAGGGGGACACTTGAGAGAGAGGGCATTGGTGGCGATATCGGATCGGCCCATTGGGGTACTGTTGGTGGTAAACTCGAATAAGCTAGTGGTCGGAAATGGCTGGAACTTAATAAGTGTAAGTCTTAAATAAGCGGGTAACCTAATGGGGGTACAACTAAACTGAATGGAGAGACGTATAAAAATAGACTGGCGGTTAAACTTAAATGTATGACAATATTTTTTCTTTAGTAGTACCTATCATCTACAGAACAATACTTCATGGTATTCGTGTCAGTTAACCTAAATACTGAGTATCTGTATAAATATAAAAATATACATACATACATAGATACATAAGTAGAAAGTAAGACAATGTCTTCATTTGTTAAATGTGCAATTGTGATTTTTTTCTTTTAAGGACTTCTTTTGGTTCCCAACGGAGAATGCTTGGGATATTGGTTTGGAGATGGAAATGAAGATACTCAGCTTGGAATATTTTCTGAATCAAATAATGTGAACAATGTTACCAATAATTATTATACACCACCAAAATCTTCCCACGCTTGGGGTATATTTTTTACAGTATTGGGAACTGTACTTCTCGATTTTGACGCCGATGCTTGTCAAAGTCCTGCAAGAGCTTATCTCTTAGACATATGTTTACCAGAAGATCATGCGAAAGGTTTGTCAACATTCACCATTATGGCGGGCTTAGGTGGATTTTTTGGATATTCAATGGGTGGCTTGAACTGGGATGAAACAGACATCGGTAAGATACATAAATTTAAACATGTTCAAAGTAATACTACCTTAAAAATTCTAAAATTCTAGGCCGGCGATTGGGTGGACACGTTAAGGCCGTTTTCTCTATAATAACATTTATTTTCATTGCCTGTGTCACATTCACAGTCACAAGCTTTGCAGAAATCCCTTTATGGGTACTAGCAGACGCAGAGTCTGTTAATAGTAGAGGAGAACATACAAAATTACGAGCACCGAATGAAACTTATGGTGCCTGCGATGAAGAAGAGGAAACTGGCAAAGCATTCGAGGAATATGAAAAGGTAATTTATCAATACTACACCCAAATAAAAATCGTCACATGAATTGTATTGTATTGAGTATTAAAAGAGCTTTATTAAGGTGCTTTTTACTACTACTAGAAAAAAAAATTTGTTTTCGACATTTCTGTATTATTATTTAAACTTTAAATTAAACTTTCTTGTATTATTTTATTTAACTATAATGATGCTACATAAATTCTATACTATATATATAGGCCTATATATATAGGCAGTAAAACAAATTTTATCTTGGGAGATACTTAATAAAACCTCACACAGCAGCAACAAAAACTAGTGATCGAGATCGATCCGAGACAATAGTTCATTGATTTTTTGAAGGCGTCAAATAAACGTTTATAGACCAATAGGTCAACTATTTTTCTTTTTTTTTTTTGTACGAAAAGGTTCCGATGCCAGGTAGCATTTACTTTTCATTTCGCAACTACAACTACAAACGCATAAAACTAGAGTTTTCAGTAAGCCGGAGCACCAACTTTGCGACTTTGAAAATGCTTTTGTACAACTGAATGGGGCGATCTAAGAAAAAAGCTCTAACGAAGATCAAAAAAATCTGCATGAACGTGCACTGGGGTGATATCGCGGAGATTGAAAAATCTACACTGCTATTCGGTTCGCGCTCTGTCTTGCACTTATTCGTTCAGCGCTTCCAACCAGAGTGAGTATAATGGTATATACACCCGTAGTTGCTCCATTACGCAACAGGTCGTTGGCGCTCCCTCTGCTGAGACGCCGAATGATACGGAGATTTTGCGGGACTTCTCCTGTCAGAATCGACTGGGGAGGCTGTCTCTAAGCTCCTCACTTCCCACAGTAGCGGGTCTTCTTGAGGCGAACGGAAACGACGTCAGACACTATCAGGAATCCGGCGGAATCCTCCGCATCTCGACAACTAGTGGCGTCGCCAGCATGGGCACTGGCTGGATAATCTGGACTGTCATCGGAACATGCTTTGGTCTCGTCGTCGAGCTAATGTTCCGGGTGTTGCCGCCCTTCTATCAAAGGGACTCGAGTAGGATGGCGTTAGAATGCCGGCCATCCATCAAAAGCAAGTGGCCAACCGTTTTAAGTCTCTACAGGTGTGACTCGTAGGTCGTGTCCCGTATCGGTTCTGCTTCCTGGTTCTCTGTGCAGGGACATGGTCCCAAGGCGGGATTTTACGACGTCATATTTGTAAAAAAAAAGAGGTGATTCTCCGACGCCTTTCTAGCGTTTTGATGCCATTTGACACGGCATGGTGGGTTGAGACTTGTCATTTTTAAAACTTTGTTTAATCGAGGTGAAGGCCAGTATGGACACGGAGAGCATTCCTTAGCCCCTCAGATTCCTCTGATTTTCCCAGCAAGTCGCCCTAACTGATTCAGTATGTGCTCCTATTGCGATACCCAAATCTTAAAAGGCTCCTTGCACTCGCTTTTCCGGGTCGGTTTGATGGTCATAGTGCCGGGATTTCGGCGTCGCTGGTCGCCTCCTTCAGGTAAGCCGTAGATGCCGTTCAGCCTTTCCGTGCACGTCTTGCAGTCGAACGATCGCGGGCGAAAGAAATTTTGTGACCTTAGTGATCCCTAGCACTTAGGTGTCAATTTGGCAGCAAACTTATTCGCCCCCTTGGACTAGTGGCGTTGCCTGAGAAATACTTAAGATCCTAGAACTGGTTTCCAGGCACGTCGAAGAGGATGATAATGTTTCCATTGTTCCTGTGAAGCGCGTTTTGCTTTCAAAACGTGTGAGGCGCGGCTCTCTCTGCCTCTGTCTCCTGCTATTGAAAGATTGATGTACGATGAACTGGATCGTATGTTGTCGCTGGGAGTGATTAAGAAATGAAATAGTGCGCTGTCTTCTTTTTCTTCTTCTACTTCTTCCGTCCACCTGTGCTGGATAGTCAGCATGGTCAACGCAGTAACGGTTACTGACGCCTTGATTCTAAGTTAAAAGTCAAGGGAACAGCGTTCACTGTCTTTGACAATCCCCTTTATCAATATATAGTAATGCCGTTTGATCTCTGCAATGCACTCAAGACCATGTTGAATGTAATGGAAAGAATTGTTTCTGGTAGTCGGAAGAGGGAAGTCTTTGCTTACCTGGACGACCTATCAATAGTGTCAGATTCTTTCGATAAACATTTTAAAACGTTAATGGCTCACGTCTTACCGTAAATGAGCATGGTATAATATGGAAAAATCGCCACAGAAGCTGATGAGCTTCCTGTAATTCGACGATATCTAAGTATGACCGGGTAGTATCACAAATGCATAAGAAATTATGCCACAAGAGAAAGTTCAATAGGTCGACGGAGGGGCAAAATGCTTTTAAAGATTTAATGAAAATTATGTGTGATTTCTTGCACAGCTCAAATTTCGGAGATCCCATTTTTATAAATTGTGACGCCATCCATTCGGGAATTGATGGGGCATTCATGGCCCTTAAGTTAAGTCAATGTAAAAAAATTGTTCCGTTACAGTAAAAAAATTTTGGCGGCAATGATGTAAAAAAAAAAAATTTTTTTAAATTAGTTCGGTGGCTCAAGCTTAAAATATTGACCCAGATGCTCTTTCTCGGACATTTACAGAGGACCTTACATCCCTGGAAGTAGACCAGTTCATTGATTTTCAAGGCCAGAAGCTAAAGAGCATGGTCAAACTGATTCAGTTTCAACTTCCAGACGAAAAAGTCATTGACGTGCTCATGGTCAATGCACTCCTCAAACATAATCTGAGCACTACAAACGAAACACTAGGTATTTTCAAAAACTGTATGCTCAATTTTTGAGGCATATCCGCGTTTTCGTTCTGGCCAAATTGGAGTATTTGTAGTGCTGGATAAGAAGTTTACTACTAAGTTCAGCTTAGAGCTCTCTGGCGTTCCTGAGGTGATTGTATCTGACAATGCCGATCAGTTTAAATCATATAGCAAAATCCATATATTTGTAAGAGAATGAAGCTGTGAAAAATAATGTGTATTAATGTACAACGAATAATACCGAAACTAAATACGTAAACCCTAAGACATGAAAAAAACACATTTATCTAATCCAATAGGCCATGGCGATAATACAAGTGGTGTGTTAAACATAATTATTATAAGAAAACTGAAAGGAATGTAAATCAAAACGAATGCAAAGAAATCGAAAGTGTAAGATAAGCTCTTCAAAGTTTAGATATACTTCCCTACAGACTCGCCGAAAGCTCTCTCGACCGACTTTATATGGAGCGGTAAGTTAACCCAAAATTTTTCGTTATCTGTTTGACGAAAAATGTTCACGAGCTGAAAGACAAAATAAAAGCAAACAAGTTTAAGTCATTTTTGCTCCTAAAAAAATGCGAACAAAATTATATGAATATGAATGAAGAGAAGTCATATTATTAACAAGCACCACAATTATTGCTCAATTTTACTTATAATCTTTACAAATAATTATATATATATATTCCTTATACATATATTGATATCTATTTGATCAATAGATATGAACATGAATGTAAACTAAAACTTTCAATGCCTACATTAAAAATGTTTAATACTAAAGCTATCGTAAAGTAAATACTAACTCGAATGGAGTATTTATACTATTTTTAAATATAATTTGTTAATTTTAAGTTTACAACTGCTAGACGTTTACTAATTGGAGTCATGTGGATCGAGAATATGGAAGGGAATTAAAGGAACCAGACATGAAAATAATAAACTTGTAATAAACTTTTTTTTTCATTACTATTACCGCCTATATATATCATAAAAGAGAATTTCATTAGAACAATAATACTTGAATTTATGAAAATTTTAGCACAGTTCGATTATAAACATGGAAGTTATTAGTCAATAATTTTGCAATCTATTATATTCAATCTGGTCTGCACACACCTCAGATGGTCCTAAATATGGGGCTAAAATATATATAATATATATAAGAAATACTTTACTTGAATTGCGATTAATTAAAAAAAGAAGCTATTACCTTTCTGACTCCGAACTCCTTCAAATTTTGTATTTGGCGATTATACTACCTTGCCACCTAAATGAGACTCAATCTCGAGCCAAATAAGTTCTGAAATAACATTTAGCTCCGTAAGATAAAATCAAGTGTTATAATAAACCACACTCATTAAATTTTAAATCCGAAAGTATTTTGACTGTCTTGTAAAACAAGCAAGACATACAAGAGCTTAGCTTGTTCTTAGTTTCGTAAAAATTGACAACGATTCTTACTGCAATTAGGAAACATTTTTTATGAAATTAAAGATGATTTCGAAGAATGCTAAGGATATGGTCATGCTTGCGGCTGGCTATTCGTTTGAAAATGTTGCTGCCGAATTTATTGGGTTGATTTCTATGCGATAAATATCGTATAGTCGTATTGGAAATAAAATGCGAAGTAAGAAGGATTCGTCTCCACGTTCCTCTTACGTTGAATTGTTAAGGACAGTCTATATGAATTCCTTATATTCAATTGGAGAATCAAATATCATGATAAAATTTGTGTCGTTATTAGAATTACATATGAGTACATCTTTAAAAGACCTTCTTCATGGTAAAATTAGCAAATAACGATTTTTCCATTTCTTAATCTTTCGTGGGGGCTTCCAAATATTTTCTCTCTTGTTTTTCAACTGGATGGTGAGTCTGACGCACCCACTATTTCCAGTTGCTTCAGGACTATAACACCAAACCAGACGCACTATTTCGTATGAACGTCTTTATGACTTTGCGTCTAAAAAATCCAGGATTCCGACACCTTAGCAAGCAAGGGTTAATACTTTCGGGATAATGTTACATTTATATGCATCCAGTTAAAACCAAGGAAGTCTATTAGTATGGTTGAATCACATCAACGTAAGCTCATCGGTTCAGATGCTACTGAAAGGGCTCCTGCTGAGCGCCCGTCCTGACTCTGAACACAATTCCATTATGCTATGTTTTACCGCTCGCGTGGACCTAACTGCTTCATTGAGAACACTGTTCGTAGCGCTTTAGAGTTCGGACCAAAAAAAAATTGCTGTGCCGGGATTACATTAGGTGCTCCCAAGTATGGTAGTAGACGCGTTAGAAGGCATTTTCTAACAAATTGGACAGATATGATAATAAGCTTATTGGTCGGTCTGGGTTCGGTAGAATTATGATAATAGTTTTTTTTTCAGTTCTTTGGGAGGTAGCCAAGATTTATGATCGCATTGAAGACCTTTCAATTGACTTTAATTAAAAGGATCAGTACAAATGAATTAGCGAATTAGCAAAACACATTGAAATGGGAAGCAAATGCTTCGGCCACGTCAATCGCTAAGTTCCCATCATCCTAAAGAGTGACTGTTTCGATAGACAAGTTAAGTTTTGGGTGTGTTTTGCGACATACCATTGTTTTGCATTATTCACAACTCGCTTCAGAACCCGATTAAGTGTGCGAAAGGCTTCCATGAGACTTTGCTGTGAATATGTGCTGTGTGCGAACTCACATACTTCTTTTATTTAGCAATTTTGTTCAATGGTCAGCTTTTACACTTATTAGCTTGCAAGGTATGTGGAGCTAGCATGGAACACATAGTTACATTTATTATGATATTATATATCTGCCATTCTTTAGGAGTCATAAAGCGTGATGCCCAGTGCGTATGTTTGGCATTGTAGTTTCCTGAAGCTATAAATCGATCTCCAAATGAAAAAAGCTGATCAAGAAAAAATGAAAAGATGTAAACTATTCAGTATCAAAACCCTCCACTTGACTATAGACTATTTCCCGTTATCGATGACCCAAAAGAGGCCAGTTACCAGCCGGGCACTACAGGAACACAGGCTTTTAAATTTCTATCACTTTCAAAAATATGAATACGAAAGATAAATTAAGTCCAAGAAATACAAAGAAAAGCCACACCATAGGAATGATAAGAAAATCATACGACACGAACTCTGAAAGAGGACGTGATAATGGCTAAAAGAAGGAACGAGTTATGCAGTGGTGCTAAGAGGCCTGCGCAATAGCATAAAAACAGAGAACATCGACAGCAATATCCTGTTTCGATCAAGCGGCATGCTCCTAGAAGTGTCAAATGGAAGCAAAATAAGGGAAACCATACAAGACGTAATAGCGCTTTCTGCGGCTAAGAGCCTGCCTGAAAGTCCAACCCAATTGCTTATATCTCCCATGTTTATGATCCGATTATACTCAAATTTTCAGAAAACGTTCGCATAGGGTTCCTTATTTCACATCTTTTCCCTAATCGAAATTCAAGACGGTATAGCTAAGGTGACGTTTTAATGATTTTCAAGGAAGTGGGAAACAAACTTGATCTGCGTGCAACATATAAGAATGTTGATCCAAAATTTGGTAGCTCTAGCTCATATATTCCCTGAAATCTGTTGTATTACACGGACGGATTGACTCGGCTGATCAAGAATATATATACTTTATAGGGTCGGAGATTTATCCTTCTACGTGTTACATACATTATCTATTGGCACTAAGTTATAATATCTCTGTATCCTATGGGTACCGGGTATAAAAATGTTTAATATTCGGAGTTTTGGGGAACACCAATGTTCGAATTGACGACTCAACATAGTTTCAATCAATATATTGAGAAAGAGCGTTTGATTTCGCGTGTTTTTTTGGTTTTCTCGGCTAAAGCTTATGAGTTAAAAATAAACATCATATTAATCAAAATGGCTATTGTGAACTTATTTAAATTACTAATCATGCACATGCGTAGGGGGGGAAATCCAAACAATAAAAAACTTTTAAAAGATTTTAGAGTATTTGTATAAAGCAACATATGTTAACAACTCATGTTTATTATTATTTATTTATTTTATTCATGAGTTGTTAACAAATCAAGAAATTGATGTTTGTTTCGCATGCTGGCCTGTCTTGTATTGCTTCCTTTTTTTTTTTTTTATGTAAATAATTTAATAGCTGAATCAAAATGTTTTTTGAATATTTAGTCTGCAATATGGACAGAACAATAGAGGATCTTGTTGCTCTCTTAGAAGTCCACAAGGCTAAAATACCACGTCTGGCGGATTATCGGAACATACAATAAATTCTAAGACGTCAGTCACATGAGTGAATTTTAAAGATATAGATAATCAATCTTCCACTTCTGATTTCAAATCAGAATAAGACCCTTCAAATTTGGTGTCGTACTTAAGACAGTATTTTTTTTTACAAAACAGACCATTGAAAAATTCATTGATGCGTTTAATGCAAATATTATGCAATAAAATCTTTATTAATCATAACAGATGTAAAAACAACCACAGGGTTTTACCTAAGCGTGAACAAAACAACAATAGCGTATCCAAAAAATAGTTTCATACCAGTGTTATGTGGTGTGACAACATTTCATTTACAAATCAGTCAATTCGGTAAGAGTTACCAAATCGTAATGCATCAGAAAATGGAATAGAATAGCCCCTACATTTAAAAATTAACATGAGCGTTCATAAAAGCCGATTTTTGCATTAAAGAATGTGTTACAGATTAATTAAAAAGGTTTTTGCAACCAGAATTTCAAATGGAAAATTTATATATATTGTATAATGGCTAAAGGGGGATGACAAAATATATTGTCTACTCCATTGCGCTAAGAGAATAAACATCAAATTATAAATTTAATAAAGAATAAAGTATGACTAAGAAAGATATTCTAAAATAAATAGATACGATATGATATATGGGGAAGGTTGTAAGCCAATATCTATATATTAATATGTTTCGTCCCAAAAAAACAACAAAATTTATTTGGACCTTTATTGTCCGTTTATATCTTGTTTATTCAGAAGTTTCTTTTAGACTGAAGCTAGAGTACAGATTTTATTTGAATGAAGCCTTCGCTTCTTTTCTTATGTATAAGTATTGGTGATCGCGCAGCGATCTCAAATGCATTTCGGAAATTGTTTTTTTGTTTTGTTTTTCTTGTTTTGTTTTTTTATTTGTAAAATGCGCATGAGACAAAAGTGTCATATCAGCGAATTTATTAGCTTCTTAAATTTCTGTATGCACTTAGAGTTTCTTATGGATATGTTACTTTGTTTTTGTTTTGTTTTTCTTGTTTTGTTT